>CAUYQG010268552.1:0-15561 GCA_963574415.1 Tarsius wallacei
TCCTGTTTCCTTTTTCCCAAGTACCTAGGATGCCTGCTGACGGCTTTGAAAACCTGGCTTGGATGGACTCAACACCACGTCCCTACCTCGTTACCTTCCCAGGGTCAGAAACGCAGCCCGGATCCGGAAATCCGGAGCTGCCCTGCCGCCTCCCCTGTCCCCCCACGACGTGTTCTCCACGTTGTTCTGCGTTTTGAGTGATTTCGTGGGATTCCAAAGCCGTTGAAGAAGGGAGGTTGAACGTCTTCATAAAAAGAGAACTTGACCTTCAGGAAAGGTAGCTAGCGTGCGTGGAGCCGCCCCAGGTGGTGATGGTGGAAGGCTTCTTTGAGTCTGGACACTGTTTTGGTGCTGAATTTGGAAACCTGCTGCTCCTGGGGTCACTTGGAGGTTTTAGATGGGGCCTGTGATACATTTGCGCATCATTTCTGATGAGCATCTAAGTTGGAAATCAGAGGACGGGTAAGAGGTAGCTGAGACCCAGCTAGAAAATAACTCTTGAGCTCCTCCTGGTGATTAGGAAACCGCCAAGCAACAAGATGAAGAAGGGTCTGTCCCCAGGACCGGAGCAGCGACGTATTTGCTGTCACACCCCCAACACTCACAGAGTAGGCAAGGATTTGCAGAGTAATCCGAGTCAATGGAGCATAAAACCTAAGATACTTGAGACACATGAGTCTGGGTGGGAAGGCTTCCGCTGCGCCCTCAGCGTGTGTCTGATGTGGAGCTGAGCTGGGGGTCTCAGGAGGAGGGGGAGGGGCTCTGGTTGGAGGACAAGTTAAAACTTTCTTGCTCTCAGTGAGCTGTCCCTCTCAGTGATGGGGGTGGGGTGGGACAGGGATGAGAACAACTAGCAGAAGACAATCCGCTGCATTATTCTAAACAAATTATTATGGTTGTTTAGAGACAGGTTCTTGCTGTGTTTCCCAGGCTGGTCTCTAACTCCAGGCCTCTAGCAATCTTCCAGCCTTGGCCTTCCAGAGTGCTGGGACTGCCGCCGCACCCAGCTCACTGCCCAGCTCAAAACTTTGACTTTGGTGCCTCACATTACCAACATGCTTTCTGATTAAGCCAGTCTAAAGAGCTATAACCTAAGGACAGGAAGACTAAAGCAGCAGCCTCTCCTTACTAAAGGCGGGAAGGGACCTGCAGCCTAGACGTTTTTGAGCTGGAAGATCCCCAGGAAGCCACCTGCATCTTGAGGTGTTTATTCCAAACTGCAGGAGGCAGGTGTGTGATGGATTCTCAGGAGGCTGGCTGTCCCGAGGCACTGTTCCTCAGTTCCACAGGGCTGTGGTTTCGGTTTTTCAAAAGAAAGTGGATATTTTGGTTTTATTTTTCAGTAAAATATGCTGATTTTCAGTGTTGGCAAGCAACTCATTTAAAAGTAAGACTCCAGGACTTCCCCGGCCGGAAGCATATGGGGCACTGGGGCCTCACATTCAGCAGCTGCTTGGAGACCCAGGCCCTGCAGCTCCCCCTCTGCCATGTGCCTTGGCTTCTGGTTTCTTCCTAGACAGATTTTGGCGGCCTCAGCCCTCATGGGCACAGGCCTGCTCTGTGCTGCAGCTCCCGGGACTGTCAGGGGTGGGGCCCTGCTCCTCCCACTGCCTCATGTCCCTCTGTTAGACTTTAGGAACAGAAATTCTGCTTTTAGGAACCTGCAGTGAGAGTCTGGCTTGACATTCAAGTGGAGGCTCTGAAATGTGAGCCCGTGCAGCAGCAGCCAGTCCTTGTCCCGGCTTCTCAGTGTATGCGGGTGCTGGTTTTGGCTCTGCCAGAGTGAGTCACAGGCAGGCTGTTTCGGCAGCCACTTCCCGGAACGGCACTTTTTTGGCACCCGGGCACTTTCATTTCTCCTCTCCATGCCCTTCTCATCGTTTCTCTGCTTCCTCCCCTTTCTGCATTTTCTTTTTATTCTTCTACCGTTGTTGACTCTTACTCTTTTATATTTCTTTTTCTTGATTTACTGAATTCATTCTCTCTTTTTTTTCTTTCTTTACTTTTTTTGTGATAGGTCTTGCTGTGTCACCCACGCTGGAGTGCAGTGGCATGACAGTAGGCTCACTGCAGCCTTGACGTCCTGGGCTCAAGTGATCCTCCCGCCTCAGCCTCCCAAGTAGCTGGGACTACAGGAATGCACCACCACATTCAGCTCACTTTAACTTTTTTTTTTTTTTTTTTTAGAAATGGGATCTCACTTTGTTGCCCAGGCTGGTCTCCAACTCCTGGCCTCAAGCAGTCCTGCCTCAGCCTCCCAAAGTGCTAGGATTACAGGTGTGAGCCACTGCACCTGGCCTTGATTTTTTTCTTGATTTTTTTCCCCTTGGCTTTTTTCCAGTTGTCAAGTCCTCATTGCCCCTTGGAACACCTTTATTCTGCCTGGCACCCACTTGCCTCCTCTTTCTTGCCCCCTGTGCATTGTGAGATCTGCTTTTTTCTAGCCTCTGCTCCTCGGGCCCAGCTTCTGCTACATGGTTCCCTTAGCCGGAGTTCCACCAGTATGCTTGGCCTTGTTCTTCAAAAACTGGTTTTTGTGGGAAATTGGGCAATAGAAGACCGTCAAATAACACTCCCCGGAGAAACCATGGCTTTAGAGTATGGGAAGCTGGAGTGTTTCCTATGAAATGGCTCTTGCTCAGGCTAATAATCAAGACATTAGATCTCTGTACCCATGACACGGTCTCCCCTGGCAAGAGCAGCTGATGGTCTAAATACATTTCAGAGCATTTCCAAAAGGTCGAGGAGAGGACAGAAAGCAGGTTTTGCAAAGAAGAGGATGCTGCAAGTGCAGCTACAGAGGTGTGACGACGTGTCTTTAAGTTCAGCTGCCTCAGGCAGCACACATTCCAGGAAACACTTGTATTCATTCAGATTAAATGGTGTGTGTGTGGGCAAGGGTGCCAGAACAAAGGAGGATGGGAGGCAAGAGCATGCACTGCAAGTGGTCAAGACTCCAGAAGTGGCTCCCTATGCAAATTGCAAAATCCCGGCAACAGAGCAAGGTGGCAGTGGCGGCTTATAGCCAGGGCACAGCTCGTGGGGCTACCAGCATGTGGAATACAGAATTGGGAAACACGTTCCAAAACAGATCATCTTACTAAGAATAATGGATGACACGTCAGCTTTGCAGTCCAGTTCAGGTCAGTGAGTAAAGCTTATCTAAATGCTTCTGCGAATCCACGCACTGGTTGGTTTACTGGAAGGAGCCGTGCTGCAACTTGGAAGCCAGGACTCCAGTGTGTTCTGTGTCCAGACTCACGTGGGGGACCACTTCACCTCCTAGAACGTCCACTCCCTCATCCGACCAAGAACCAGAAGACATGGTGCAGACAGGGACCCTGCACTTTGCCTTGGCACTTCGAGACTGCAGTGTGGCCGTCCGTGGCCTTCCTATCGCCTCATGGCACCCTGCACAGAGGAACTACGTGGCTGGACCATGCTGCCGGGCTGGGGCGGAGCTGTCTCCTGCAGGGGTGGCTGGACCACGCTGCCAGGCTGGGACGGGAGCTGGCTTCTGTGAGCTTGTGCAGCAGGACATGGAGAGGGCAGCGGTCAGTTTGGTCAGTGCATGGAGGAGTCTGGAAATTGGGGGCTCGACTGTACCTCTGGTCTCTGAGTTTTTAGAACATCAGGACCCAGCTGTCCCACTTACTGTCTGGGCTGTGATAGTGTGGTCGGGCAGCGAACGTGCATCTGTGGAGGGCTTGCCAGTCTGAGTGCTGTCAGGATGACAGAAAGGCAGGCTCCCAGGTTGTCAATGGGACAGCAGGCCGGAGAGTCCAGTGTGGAAACCCAGGCCCAAAGGCTGTGTCCCAGCTTCACCACCCATGAGCTCTGAGCTCTGCGGCAGAAGGTAAGTTAACTTCCCCAGGTGCTCTCTGCCTGTTTTCCCTTTTGGGAGCCATGAATAATGATACTGTGGATCTCAACGTGCTGGTTTGAGAATAAAATGAGTGAGTGTCTGTTAGGTGGTCAGGAAGTGCCTGATTTGTGATGTTGGCCGGTGTTTACTGTTATTGTTAACCCAATACACAATCAGTCTGCATCAGGGAAACACTGTCATAAACTAGACTTGACACCCCACTGGAGACAGTCAACCTCAGCAGAGGCTGCTGAGACTTCAGCCTCCAAGGAGTGACCCTGCTTGGGGAGTACGGCCTGGAGGTCTCGTCCCCTCTGCTTCAGGCTGCCTGGTGGTTCCCAGTGCAAGACTTGCTGCCCATGCCGGACACAGCCACGCCCCTTTATAGAATGACCCCCGCACGATCCCCGTGTTTTTCCTTCCTGGGTCCCTTGGCCTCAGCCGTCCCAGGTCCCCACTGCCTCTTCTGCCACCACCAACCCACTCGGGCCCTCCTGGGCTGTGGCAACTCTGTCATGGTTTCCCTGTGGCACCAAGTCAGACTGACAGAGCCTGTAGATGCCTTCCATTGCCAAGGAGCTCAGACAAGCACAGAGGCTGGGACCTCACCAGAGGCCGCAGGTCTCATGACCCCACAGAGCAGAGGGGCTACACACTGCACAGTGAATTCTGAGTGTGATGACGGGGGTAGGGCCGAACCAGGAGCCACTTGTGTCCTTCCCGCAGTGTTAATGTGTGTTCCACTGCCGAACAGTAAGCTTGCTGTCTCAGACGCTGTCGCCAGCCCAGCTGCATGTCACCGTGTCCTAGTGGGCTTCCTCCGTTTCTCTCTTCTGCACTCTCTCTCACCCTAGGCTTTTGTCTCCCAAGAAAGCCACACAGGAGCTTTGGCCCAGGCTCTGCTTGCAGGGAAACATGGGCCCAGCCAGTTTCTCTCACGCTTCCAGAAGCTGGCGAAGATGCAAAACTCAGCAGTATTCTCAGAAATGGGTTTCCGGATAATGTGTTCCTTCCTGAGGCAGCAAGAGAAAGATGGCGCTTGGTCTTGCTGAGATGCTGTGGTCCACTTTTCTTGTATTCATGGTATTATGAACAATAATGCAACAACGCTTCTCACGTGTTAGCACCTGCGTATTCCGCATGATCTTCAGTTTCCTGCTGGGTCTTAATTCTGCTGTGCATAGGCAGAGCTCAAGAGAAATGTGAGGTTTGCAAGATACAAACTGTGAAAGTACCAGGGAGACCCTTCCAGGACTCTGCTTGGGTATCATCCATGTCCCTGTTAGCTTTGCTGGATGGTGGTCAGAAGTGTAGGTGTTTTGATGTGATAAAAGGAAAACCTTTGAGGTGGAGACTAGAAGACTCTCTTGTTACTGGAAAATATCTATTTTACTACTGAGTATTTGAAGTGTATTCTTTTTCAGTACACATTTAATCATTTAACAGCGAAACAATAAGGGCTTCTCTTTAAATAAGAAAATAACAGGAAACCAATTATTATCAACATCGCTAAAGATCCCAGCCAAGGCAATGCAATGGGGAAAAAAAGAACGATCAGTAACACGGGATGATAAAATTTTCTTTACCAAAAATATGTTAAAAAAGTTAAAGTTTATAAAAATAATAGCAGAATTCAGTAGTGTACCTGGACAAAACGGCAATATTTGAAAGCATGTTTTCCCACATACAGGTATTGGTGAGGATGTCATGCAGGGAATGTCAGCTTTGAACTCACCCAACACCTGATTCCAAGCTCACCCTCCTCTAGTATTGCCTACTTCGAAGTTTTCAAGAATCACACCTTGTTCTGAGTTCCTCTTCAACTCTCACCTACTTTGGGGTTTGCAGGGGTCACACCTGATTCCAAGCTCATCCTCCAGTCTTACCCACGTTGGAGTTTGTAGAGATCACACCTGATCCAAGCTCACAATCGAGTCTCAGCCATTTTGGAATTTTTAGGAATTCCATCTGATTCCAAGATCATATCAAGTCTCACCTACTTTGGGGTTTGCAGAGATCACATGTAATCCCAAATTCACCCTCAACTCTTACCCACTTCGGCTTTTGCAGGGATCATAACTGATTGCAAGCTCACCCTAGAGTCTCACTCACTCTGAGGGTTGTAGGGATCACACCTGATACCAAACTCACTCTCGAGTCTCAGCCACTTTGGGGTTTGCAGGGAACACAGGATTTTAAGCTCACCCTTGAGCCTTACCTACTTTGGGGTTTGCAGGGATTATACCTGATTCTAAGCTCACCCTTGAGTCTCTCTTACTTTGGGGTTTGCAGGAATCACATTTGATTATAAGCTAACCCTTGGGTCCTGACTTGCTTCAAGATTTGCAGAGATCACACCTGATTCCTTGAGTCTCAAGTCGCACTTGATTCCAGGCTCACCCTATAGTTTCTACTACTTTGGAGTTTCAGGGATCACACCTGATTCCAAGTTCACCCTCGAGTCTCACCTACTATGAGGTTTGTAAGGATCACACCTGATCC
Source organism: Tarsius wallacei (assembly GCA_963574415.1). Classification (NCBI taxonomy): domain Eukaryota; kingdom Metazoa; phylum Chordata; class Mammalia; order Primates; family Tarsiidae; genus Tarsius; species Tarsius wallacei. The sequence continues at coordinate 6,368 of CAUYQG010268552.1, forward strand.
AAGTTCATTCTCAACTTTCATCTACTTTGAGGTTTGCAGGAATCACATCTGATTCTAAGCTCACCCTCGAGTTGCACTTGGAGGTTTGCAGGGATCATACTTTATTCCAAGCTCACCCTTGAGTCACACCTACTTTTGGGATTGCAGGCTTACCCTCGCATCTTGCCCACTTTGGGTTTGCAGGGATCACACCTTATTTCAAGCTCATCCTTGAGTCTCACCCACTTTGGGGTTCCAGGGTTCAGACACGTTCACAGACTTACATGGGACAGGGCTGGCTGACTGACTGACACCATTTGACCAGAAGGGCATAAGACATCACAGATGCGTGCACCTGTTTCCCTTTTCTTCCTTAAATGAGGGTGTGGTGCTGGACCAACAGCACTCATTTTGTGTGGGGAAATGGCCAATAGCAGCAGCCACTTCCTGACCTCTAGGCTCTGATTATAAGGAAAACAAACCCCGGTTGGTTTCAGGCATTATTAGATGACTATTATGTAAACTGCAGATTTTCATGGTGTTTGAATTACATGGAAAGCATGATATAAATAACACGCCAGGTACCGAGGTGGTGTTTAATAAATGTTAGCTCTTGCTACTATAGCTTAAAATATCATATTTAAATGTATTTAAAATATAATCAGAGATGACTATTTTGTAACCTGCAGATTTTCACTGTGTTTGAATTACATGGAAAGCATGATATAAATAACATACCAGGTACCGAGGTGGTGTTTAATAAATGTTAGCTCTTGCTAATATAGCTTAAAATATCATATTTAAATGTATTTAAAATATAATCAGAGAAAGTGTCTCATTCACGATAACAAAAACTGTTAGTAATACTTCTAACAAGAAGGTTTGATCTATGTAACGAAAACTACTAACCTTTCAATAATGACATAAAAGAAATAAGAGGTTGAACACATTTCTGATTAAAGGTCAATATTATAAAAATGACAGTTATTCTTAAGCTAACCAATGAGCATAATTCCTCAAAATCAAAATTCAGATGGTTATTCTGAGGCACTTAAAAAAAGTTGATTCTCCATTTCAGTTGGAAAGAGGAATATTTCAGAATAACCAAATTCACTTTGAAAGAAAAAAATAAGATGAATTTGTTCAACCAGATATGCGGACTCATTAAACAATATGGTGTCATGGAAGGAGAGATAAATTGATTGATGAAATAGAATGGACATTCTAGAGAGTCACATGTAAATAAAATAATATAAACATGATAATTTAAATCAATGAGCATGTCAGCTGGGGCTTAGCACAGGAAATAGAAGTCACTCTGGGTGTTTTGAGTAGAAAGTGATTTAATTCAGGGAGTTGATGCTTGCAGCACTTCTGGAGGGCCACAGGGCGTGTTCCAGGCTATGTCTCGGGAGCCACTGAAATGGTCCTGGAAGCTGTCATTGAGGCTGTGGCAGACACAAGGGGCTGCTGCCTGTGCCCCTGGCCCTCACATTCAGGAAGCTGGGCAGGAAGCGTCCAGGCTGTGGTCTGAGGTTAGGAGCTACATGAAAGCGTTGCCCCATTCACCATTGCGCCTTGACTCCCAGAACACTGGCAATGGAGGCCAGAACACAGGGCCAGAAGGCCACCTGTAGACTGAGTTCCCACGGGGGCCAGAAAGTCACCTGCCGCCTGAGTTCTCTTGCTGATGGCAGCGTTCAGGAGCCGCAGGAAGACAGCTCACTTCCACCTTCCTGTCTCTTGCGAAGGCATGGAAACAATAGAGCTTGACTTGCTTCTTGGAACCTTAGCTCCAGGGAAGCTAGCACAGTTTCCTCCACTTTCCAGTCTCCCTGGACAGACACCCGTTGCACAGAGGTCGAGAGGCCTGAGCTAAGTGTCTACTACCAGTGGGATCATTAATTGTCATGTTGGGATCATTGGCGGGACCTTTGCCTCATTCCAAGCACAAAAACATTCCCATGTGGTAAAGTGCTACGTGTTAAAATGACGCACAAAAGTTCTAAACCCAGATATGGGAGAATGGATCTGGAACTAGGGCAAGAAACAAAACGCGGTAGTTATAAAAGAATGATAAACATATTTAAGTAAAAAGCAACTCATTTGATAAATTGGTTTGGTGTCTCTTGAATAATTAAAAGACAAAAGGATGGGGGAACATCACTTTTATTCTAGACAAAGGGTTAATATTAACAACGTACAAATTCTCAAGAAAAAGGTCAACACTCAATAGTAAAATAGGCAAAGGATATGAATTGTTAATCATTGAAAAAAATCAAGTGCAAATAATTTCAAAGCATATGGAAACATAAGTTAACTTCATTAATGATGAGGAAAACAAAAATTAAAATGATACACTTTTAACTTATCCAACTGGCAATGATGAAGAATGATACTAGCCATTGTTGGCAAGGGTTCTGGGGCATTCAGATGCAAACAAATACAGACTTCTGAAAGTGATTTTTGGCCTATGCACCAAGTGTTAAATTGTCTACCTTTCAACTCGCTATGACACGTCTAAGAATTTGTCTCACAGAACTAGCAGCCACGTTTCTCAGAGTCGGTCCCACAGAAATAATCACGTGTACAAGCACAGATGCACACCCCAAGGAGATGCCCTCTCATGTTATCCATAGCTGGAGGGCAGGAGCAATGCTAGTGCTCACGGGTGGGTCGTTGGTCAAATCAATTTGGGGACCTTGCAAGACGGAGTGCCGGCAGTGCGCAGAAGAGGCTCCATTCACGCTCATGTTGAAGGGAACACAGCGAAGTGAGGCAAAGGAGACTTGTAAACAAACCTTTTTGCAAAGGCACATGTGTGTGGCACATGTGCATGATGTCTGGAAGGACGTGCGGCCAGCTGCGTGTAGTGGGTACCCCTTGGGCAGCAGATGCTGTGGTCAGTGTGGGCAGAGCCTTCCCGTTTTACTAGAAGATGCTCTTCTCCAAGGCTTAACCATCGCTGGACAGAAGACAGAGTGCTCAGAGGACTTGTGCTTTTATTTTTCTCCCTGCCTCTGGCTCGTTTGTACAAGCAGCCCAGGAGGACCTTACCCCCTGCAAGCAACAGCCAGGGTCCTGCCTCCCTTCTGTCCTCTTGTGAGCAGACAGAAGCCTCTGCCTGGAGCCTATGTGGGGGCCCGGGCACCTCCAGGAGCCTGAGCTGAGCTGCGCCTGAAGCTGGAGCAGCAGCCTGGACCCTGGCGTGTGTCTGAGCCTTGGCATGTCCTTGGAACTTGGCATGTCTCCAGACCTTGATGTGTCTCTGTACCTTGACATGTCCCTGGGCTCTGGCATTTCCATAGACCTTGACATGTCCCTGGATCTTGGCATACTTCTTGACCTTGGTGTGTCCCTGGACCCTGGCGTGTGTCCGGTCCTTGGCAGGTCCTAGATCTTGGAGTGTCTCTGGACCTTGGCATGTCCCTGGACCTCAGTGTGTCCCTGGATCTTGGCATGTTCCTGGACCTTACTGTGTTCCTGGACCTTGACGAATCCTGGACTTGGTGTGTCCCTGGACCTTGGTGTGTCTCTGGACCTTGGTGTGTCCCCGTACCTTGATATGTCTCTGGACTCTGGCATTTCCATAGACCTTGACGTGTCCCCAGACCTTGGCACGTTACTGGATTTGGTGTGTTCCTGGACCTTGGTGTGTCCCTGGATCTTGGCGTATTCCTGGACCTTAGTGTGTTCCTGGACCTTGATGTATCCTAGACCTTGGCATGTCCCTGGAGCGTAGCATGTCCCTGCACCTTGGCATGTTCCTATACCTTGACATGTCCCCGAACTTGGCATATTCCTGGATCTTGGTGCACTCCTGGACTTGGCATGTCTCTGGACCTTGGCAGGTGGCTAGACCTTGGTGTGACATATAAGCACATGACACACGAGTCATGGGACATCTGAACCCAGCATCAATGCTATCGTCCCTTGTTAGAGCCAAGGAGCTTAGAGCTCAGCTGCTGATAGACAGACACTGAGGCTTCCATGATGGTCCTGCATCTCCTGGGAGGAATGCATCCCCACCCAAGGATTTAGGAGCAGAATTGAAGAATGCATGTCCCTGTTGAAGCTGCCAGGCAGTGTCCCTAGATAAGCCACTACCCCTGACCCAGGGGACTGATGAACAGGATACAGGCATCTGCTGGCTGCCCTGAGATGGCAGTGTGTGCTCACTCCCCTGGCTGAATGCCCGCACTCATCGCCTTTGGTGCTAATCATTTGCCTCTTACCGACCTGGCCTGCATGTCACTTAAACACAGGTGCCCTGTCCTGGCCTGCTGCTTGCTCTGCCAGCTATGTCACTGGCCTGCCACTAGAGTTTCTTGCACGTAGTCAGAGGTGTCACCTTTCTTTAAAATTTCTTTTGAAATTTGTGCTGGAAGTTTTCTTCTCACCCAGTCTCATTCATTTATAAATCTATTACTTGGTTCTTTTTCTGGTTTTTGTTTTTGTTTTTGTTTTACAAATGATTTTATATTGAATATGCGTCAGTCTATTTTTAAAAAATATTTATTTTAAGTTTGTCAACATGACCAAATCCTGTATGCCCAGGTGGCCACAGAGCCTGTGATTGGGCACACACACCCTGGAGCCACTGTACTTCAGGCAAATCGCTTGAACTCCCTGGGCCTCAGCTGTCCAACATATAAATTCCATGTAAGTGCTTATTAACTTAAATAAAACAATATTATAGTGTTTTTTTCTTAGTTACCTGATCAGTTGTACATCATTGGGAGGCCAAGGCAGGAGGATCACTTTGCCCAAAGAGTTTGACATTAGTGTAAGCAACATAGCGAGACCTTGTCTCTACAAAAAATTCAAAAATTAGCTGGGCGTGGTGGCGCACACCTGTAGTCCCAGTTACTTGGAAGCCTGAGGCAAAACGATTGCCTGAGCCCAGGAGATCGAGGCTACAGTGACCCATGATTGTGCCACTGTACTCCACCCTAGACAACAGAGTGAGACTCCAGCAGCAACAACAAAAAAGAAGTTGTACATCAGAACTTTATTCACTCAACAAACATCACCTGAATTTACAGTTTAAGGAAACTCCTCACCGTAGTGTGGTGAGTGGATTGGGGAGGAACCTGGTGTAGCAGGAAGGCCTCCAGAGACACGCCTCTTGTCTCACCATGTCTTTCCATCTCACGGTCGCCACCTTGGTCTGAGCCACCTTCACTTGCACCTGACCCTATCATGGCGTCCCAACTGTCCATGCAGAGCAGAGCAGGTCCAGTTAGCTGCTCCGGTGGCTTCTCATCACTTTCAGGCAAGAGCCAACTCTAAGCACCCATGGGCTGCTCCACTCTGCCAGGCAGGGCGTAGGGAAGGGGAATGGCCACACACACTTCATCTGACTCTCGGCTCATCCCTGCAAAGCTGTGCTTCCTAGGATGTTGGCAGAACCTCTCTGTTTCCCTCCACTTCCTCCCTCGTTACCTCCTGCCCAGACCCAGGGCTGGGAGCATCCTACAGTCTCACGGGAAGAAGACACGTAAACCACTTGCATTCCCCACCCCTTCCTGCCTCTACAGTTACCCAGTGTGCAGCCTCCTGCCTGCCTTTCTCCTTGGAGAAGCCTCCCTTGGAGCCGGCCCTGCCCCTCTCTGGGCTGTGGGTCCAGTTGTCCTCCCTCCCTGGACCTGGCTTTGTGACCGGGCACTCCTCCAGCATTTCCCCGATGCTGCCAGCATCTGCACTCAGACAACCTCCACTCCAGTTTGCAGGGGACCGAGGGAATCACTGGCACCAAGCCTGGGATTGGTCCCCCCAATCTTTCTCCCGGGGTTAGACGATCCTCAATCCTCCCTTACCCTGCATGGCGTCTTCACCCCCTGCCCTAGGTCTCCCCCACCATTCGCCCCTGGGCTTCCCCAAGCCTGCGCTGATCATCTGCGCCAGCCGCTTGGTTCCCAGGGACATCTCTACAGCACAGATGGGAGGGATGCCGGCTGCCCACGAGGCAGAGATGCTCTGGGTGGTGTCCGGCCTGCTGCGGTGTCCTTTCCTGCAGAGACCTCCAGCCTGCCGGTCTCCCTTCTCCTCTGAGCTGCTCTCTGTGGGGTCAGCAGCACATCCAGGTCCACACCCCACCTTCTTGCTCAGAGGCTGGGTCGGGCGCTGAGCACAGAGAGCCTTGGCTCTAAGCACGCACACGTTTTGGCTTCTACCGACCTCTGCAGCCTTCCAGCAGGCTCTGTCCTCACCATGGGCTCCCAGGCTCTCTCCTCCTCCCCATGCCTTCCTGTCCACTTGGCAGGCTCCATCCTCCTCACTGGAGCTCCAGGCTTTCCCCTCCTTCCCTGAGAGTCTGTTCACTCATTGGGACTCCTAGGCCCTCCCCTCCTTCCCTAAGAGCCTGTCCATTCTGCAGGCTCCATCCTCACCGGGACCCCTAGGCCCTTGCTTCCTTCCCCGTGCCTCAGTGGCCCTTCATGTGCTGGTGAATCTGAGGCCATGTCTGGCTCCTATCTCCCTCCTGCAGACAAGCCGGTTGTGTCCCGACGCCCACTGAACATCCCCAGGTGGATGGCTCTGAGGCAGAATAGTCTTGTCACTCCCACTGGAACCTGCACCAACTACTGGTTACCTATCTGAGACGGCAGGACAACAGTCTGCCTGACTACATGTGTCCTGGGTTCCAGCTTCCTTTGGCTCTTCCCTCCCTCATCTGCTGTGTCAGGACTCTTAGCAGCAGGCCAGGGAAGCAGCTCTGGTTACTGTCAGGAGGACGGATTTCCTAAAAGCAAGGTGAGCGGTTCATGGGTTCTACAGCAGAACTGGGTGGTGACGGGGCATGCTTAGCACACAGAGCCAGGAGCGAGGCTCAGTCACCTCCGGAGCTGCTGCTGAGGGGGGAGAGCTCAGTCACCTCTCTCTGCATCATAAACGTCTCTCATCTGGGTGCTATTGCTGGAGTCCCCACCACGATGCTCCTGGTACCACCATCACCAACAGGGGTCTCCGTGGTTATGGCTGGCCCTCGGGTCTGTCCACACTCTCCACCCTGCCCGTGTGTGGCACTGGCCCTGTTTCCTCTCCTCCAACTGAGGTGTTGGCTCCCCCCATCACCTGCTCGGTGAAATTCCCGAGGAGCCCCAGCGGCTGTCGGGGCCTTAGCTGCCAGTTTGAGCAAATGGTTGCTGTGTTGCCTGGGGGAGCACCCCCCCTTGAGTGTCCAGTCCTCTGAATGAGCTCAGCACCACGAGGACTAGAATGAAGCCCGTGGATGCAACTGGCTGACACAGCCCTCCAAGCCCTGGGCCCTGGACATGTGGCTGCAGGAGAGCCTGCCATCCCCCTGCGCTAGGGTCTGCAGCAGCTGAGTCAGCAGGGAGACGGCCCTCTCCCTCACCATCAGATTTCTCAGTTCCTGTCTAGAACACCAGCCACTAGGGAAGGAGCCAGTGTGGAGCCAGGCTCCGGGGAGCAGGAAGAGCCGCCCGAGGGAGGCTGGAACGGAGTACCAATGCCATTGCCCCTGGCCCTACGGGCCATCTAGCCCGTCTGCCAAGAGGAGTGGGTGGCTGCTCCGCTGGCCCTGGGTTGGCATCATCCATATTGGCACCTGGAGCCTGAGCAGTGTCAGAAGCCACCCTACCCTGGTGAGGGGACCAGGATGCTGCCAGTGGTCTCCAGCCTACCACGCCATCCATCTCAGTCCCAGTCAGGCTCCTTCACAAGCCTCCAGAGCACTGGATGTCATGTGCCCAGAGCAGTGGATGGTCCATGTCACCCCTCCAGGTGTGTGGGCACTGTCAGGGTTCCTCTCTTTCATGCCAGCTGGATGTTTGCTTCCTTCAGTGACATCACGTCCAGAGAAAGCCACGCCTCATCTCACTCAACTTCCTGAAAATCTGGACTCCATTTTTACGTCATTCAGACCACTTTGTTGCAAGCAACAGAGACCGATTCTGACTAATGTGAGCAGAGCAGTCATTAATTTTTAAAATTCCAGGCAACTCACAGAACCTGTGGGAAGGCTAGCAAGTCAGGTGTGGAGGCCGCAGGGCCGGAGGCCATGCCCCGAATCGAGCTGCAGGAATGGTCCCACAGAGGCACAGCGGCCGCATGTGGACTTCCACAGCTGCCACCAGAATGGGCATCCGTGGGTGGGACACCACAGCCTTCATAGGCATGAGGGGTGGAGTCCATTAGTTGGCTTCACTGTGGTAACCTTTTTACTGCCTCTATGTATTCCATAACATCATGTTTATACCTTAAATATCCACAATAGAATTTCCTTTTTTTAAATGGGAAATTTTGCTTTATATGTTTTACCACATATATGATAATACGTGAAAACAGATGTTCAACATAATATACCAAACCTCACTGAATTGTCCACTATGCATACCACCACCTTCTGATGGAGAGTCCGATGGGAGCTAGAGAGGGCTGGGCAGACAGTAGTCACCTTCTCTCCTGGGAGGCAACCTCTGTCCCAAGCGCAGCGAGAGGCTCGGCTGCTGAGTGGCTGTGAAGTGACAAAAACTCACAACATCCCCTGCGCACAGTCAACTGCAGGCTCCTACGGACTCTACCTCCCACATCTCTTTTTAAAACAGCTTTACTGGAATATAATTCACGCGCCATGTGATTTATCCATTCAGAGTGTATAGTTCAGTGGGTTTGGTATACTATGTCATGCATCTATTTTTATGTTTTATTATATATGTGGTAAAACATATAAAACAAAATTTCCCATAAAAAAGGAAATTCTATTGTGGATATTTAAGGTATAAACATGATGTTATGAGATACACACAGGCAGTAAAAGGGTTACTATAGTGAGGCAAATTCATGAACCCCACCCCTCACATGGTTTCTTTTGTAGTAGCTGAAATCCACTCATCCAGCTGGAATCCCAAAACCCCCCACTCACAGGACCAATCATAACCTGCAGTCCTTTTCTAGTCAGACCTCTGGGCTTGCTCAGCCTCCATATCTGCTATTTTGTGTCCTCTGACCTGTCTCCTGGTTCCCTGTCCACCTCCTCACCCCTTCCCTGGTTACCACTGTTCTAGTCTCCATCTCTGTATCTGAGGCTGTTTTTCTTTTTCAAATTCCACGTGTGAGATCATGCAATACTTTGTGTGTCTGGCTCATTTCACTTAGCATAATGTCCTTCAGGTTTACACATGTTGTGACAAATGACAGAGCCGCCTCCTTTCTGTAAGGCTGTGTAATATTTCATTATACACATGTGT
>CAUYQG010268553.1:0-13075 GCA_963574415.1 Tarsius wallacei
TTCTCCCACCTCAGCTTCCCAAAGTGTTAGGATTATAGACCACTATGCTTGACCAAGACAGGCATTTATTAAGCGAGGTTTCCGACAAACACAAGGATATAGGGACAGTCTCAAAGAGATAACAAAAGTGAAAGCTGCTTCTTTGGGTGAGAATGAGTGCTTCTGAAGAGCATCAAGTGACTGGTGCTTAAAAAAGAGAAAGAGAGAATCCCAGCACTTTGGGAGGCCGAGGCGAGAGGATCGTCAGAGACCAGGGGCTCATGACCAGCCTGAGCAACATGGTGAGACCTCGTCTCGACAATAAAAATAAAAAAATTAGCCAGGCATGGTGGCTCACGCCTGTAGTCCCAGCTACTTGGAAGGCTGAGGTGGAAGGATCGTCTGAGCCTAGCAGGTCGAGGCTGTGGTGGCCGTGAGCATGCTACTACACTCCAGCCTAGGCGACAGAGTGAAAGTCCAACTCAGAAAGAGAGAGAGAGAGAGAGAGAAAGCTGTTACCGGCCTAGCTCGAGGAGACAGAAGCGTGTGTAGACCAAAACCAGGCCGCGGTCCCTTCACATATGCTGCCATCCTCTGACCAGCACGGGCCTTTCTTCTCAAATGCCCCTGGTCCCTGGTCCAACCGTTCCTCCATCCTGGTCCCAGGATTTCTGCTCTCACCCTGCTCTCCCACACGACATCCTGCTTCCGACTTGTAGGTGCTGACATTTGTGGATGGTCACCCATACTGAGCCCTGGGAGGGCATGTTACACTTCTCATCTGACGGAGTCCTCAGTACCGTCATGTGAGGAAACGAAATTATGAACCCACCTTCGCAGAAGTGGAAACCGAGGCCCAGGGTTTTGCAACAATCCGTGGTCACATTCGTGGACTGCTAAGGGAGTAGCAGAGGCATCCGCACCAAGTCTGAGACCAGAGCTGGACTCCAAACAATTCCCTGGCTGCCTCACCCGCCGTGTTCTGGGGCCTTCCACGGAGACCTCTCAGGTCCACAAGCCAGATCCAGTGACCACCAGCTGGGTCCAGAGACGGGCGCCCATCAAGCACATCCTGCATATCTTAGAACAAAAGTGAAGTCTAGACACTCTTCTTTTCGTCCTTCTCTGTCCCCAAAGCCCAATAACCCCAATCCTCAGTAATTAACCAATGTCGTCCTTATGCCTTTAGAAGTATGTATTCACATAAAACGATGGACTAAATTTCTCATTTTTACCAAAAAAAAAAAAATCACAAAATTCTGACATCTTTGCACGCAAGTGTATTCTTCTCCCTGGACATTAATAATGATTACAAAGAAAAGAATTTTAGTCCAAAGAAATGAGCAACTCTAGCCACAAAACTACAAGCCGACCCTAACCGGCCATTTGCCCTGAGTGCCACACCACGCTGGTTCATACACGTGGCTCACATCTCACAAACACATACATGACAACATACTGAAAGTATTTGTTTTTGCACACTTGTGAAATTAACACACCGATTATTTCAAACATGAGTATACATTTATTTCAAATTTTAGTGTCAAAGCAAAGCAGGGAGATTCTTCTTGCCATTTTGAAGGCTCGTCTCACAGGCTTTGAGGAAATTCAAACTCAAACAGGATGAAGAGTTGATTTGTGCATCTCAAATGGTACATAACAATTTAGATACAGTGTACACATATAAACGCACGTTTCAATGCCACACCCGGAAACTCACCATCAAATACTCTGATCTCTCTAATGTTTTGGTACCTGATGGGGAAAGAATGAACCTACGGAGAAGCAATTCTTATCGCAACCTTTCTGGAATCCTTTGTCCTCTGAACATAACCCGTCTTTGCTTTGGTGTCCTTGTTCGGTGGAGTTAATGCCTAAAAGAATGCAGCATTTCATTAGAAATTGCACTAAGTTGTCACTCCAGTGTGTGAATAAGCTCATTAAGGAATCATAAAATGTGAGTGTCAAAGAGCAGCTCAGAATCCTTCAATTCAGTTGTCACCTTGTGTAGACAGAAGCTGAAGCTCAGAGGCATTGACTGGTGTTTAAGGCAGCACAGCGGTCTCAGCTCTCTGGGTTGGGACATCACCTGGTGGGGTGGGGGCGGGTAGGGGATGGGATTTGGATGGAATCTGATGACCCAGGTGTGGACAACAGCTCTGCCTTTTTCTAGCTCTGGCTATGGCCACCCTGGACCTCGGTTTCCTCATCTGTATAATGAGGCTATCTATTTTCCAGGCATCACACAGGTTTATAGAGTGGGTGCTGGGGAATGCCATTTCCCCTCTTCTCAATGCACCTTGTGCTGGCAGGTGTGACAAGAGGGTTCAGCTGACATCAGTCATCGGGTTGCAGTCAGCTGTGTCTTCATCTGGTGTTCTCTCTCCTTGGACCACCCTAGTGCTGCGGCATTCCTTAGACGGTGGCTGCATGCAGCCCTGTGGGGAAGGCGGTCTTTCATGACAAGACTCCATGATGATTCCTAGAGGCTGAGGGCCTCAGTTTACCTGAACTTGTAAGTACTCCAAAAAATACCCGTCACGTCCTCTGGTTTGGATTTTCCTGCTCATCCACAACTTATCTCACTATAGAACATTCTGGTCTCTTCCAGATCTAGGAACTCAACCTTCAAACACAGAAGATGTCCCTTTGCCATGATCCTACTTGACAGTGGAGACTTGTCATACCTTGAAAAGTAGCAAACATCCCCTGGTCTTTCTGTGAACTGAGGGCTCCCCACTCTCTGAATATCTAAGGAAAAGAGGGAAATTTTACTTTATGGCTTGAGCATTCCAAATGCCAATGATTTTTGAGACACATCTTTTTCCCCACCTTGATACAAATAAATTTCTGTCCATCCAAGAAAATGTCTGAATCCAGAGAAGCATGAAGAAGAGAACTGAAATCATTCGGAAGTCTACCAACCCAGGATAATTACTCATTTTTTTTCACGTTTGGGATCATAATGTGATTCAAACACACTTTCAGGCTGAATGAACAGTGTGGGGCCAGCTCTGTCTACTGCCATTAAACCTACTTCCGTGACATCCCTCCTTAGAAGCTGTAGCATGACATATATATTTTTGGCAAGGCATATACTAACATAAAGAGCACTTCTTGGAAATCATGACAGATCAAAATAAAAATTAGTGCACCAATGGGATTAATTCCATCATGAATAAATGAACCTAGGCAGCCCGCCTTTGGTATAATATCAACATTTGAGGGGTCTGGCAGGTAAAATCTCCATTACTATTAAGTTTTCAAATAACATCTGCTATATAACTTCGATAGCACAATAGGGTACTATACAAGTTAATCTAAAAGTCAGCCTCTTTTTGTAACGAGGGGAACCAATATTGATAGAAAAAGGCACAGGAAACATTTTTTTAAACATAGTTTCAGAGACAAAGAGGCATTGAAGAGAGAACAGGAAGAGTGTTCAGGAATGATTAGCCTGAAAGTGGAGAAAAGAAAGCCACCATCCCATGTGGGGTCCACTTCCTGCGGTGTAGAAATCAAGAGATTAGCTGAGCAAGTGTGGCCACTCTGTGCCCACTGTCAGCGTCTGTGTTCTGCTGACTGACCCCAAGCTCCTGTTCACCACAAGCACCTTTTCAAAAAACAGCATCTGTAAAATGCCTGGAATGCAGCAGGTGCCTCGCCGGTGCTGACACAGAGATTTGGAAGATGCGATCTCTGCTCTTGAGGACTCCAGGGCAGGGGGACAGGCAGGTGACAAGCAGTACCTGGTGATACCAGCCATTCCACAGGGAGTTTCTGGAAGCACAGAGCAAACAGCATCAGACGGTGTGATGGGGCAGGGATGTTTTGATAGAGGTATTACCTGAATGGACTCTCAGAAAGCAAAGAGCTTCACAGCAGGGCACATGCCAGAATGGCCGGCTTCTGGGAAGTCGAATTAAACCAGCATGGAGCCATCACGCCTGCCCAGGAGTGTGCGTGCCCAGCCCTGTTCTGAGTTGCAGGGGAGGACAGTGAAGAAGGATAAATCCCCATCCTTGTCCCTGGGCTTACCGGGCTACACTCCCTGTGACTTGTCCCTACTTCCTTCTAAAAAAAGTGTAATGTCACCATTTTGGGAAGGACTCATCAAGGAGGAAGGACGGGAGTTAGGTGAAGTCTGAGGCCAGTCTTGGCCACACACACATCATCCATCTGCAAATCTGCTGTAAAACTTTCTCTCCGGGGTGGGTCCAAGGTTTACCGGGAATAATTGCATACCGTCATTGATGGCCGTTCTGTGACTCGTGGCTTGCAGGATGAAATGAACTAGCAGCAGATGTCATCCAAGGAAGAAGACTCAGTTCCCAAAGCCAGCAGATAGGACATGGCCAGGCTCAGGCTTCAAGAACGCATTTCAGAATTTTAGGCTAAGGGTGGGGGATTGGAAGGGGAAGGAGTGAAATGAGGACTGTCTGGCAGCAGCCCCAGAGCTGCCCCCACACTCATGGCTGTCTCCAACTGTCCCCCGAGAGCTGGCTGAGACCGTCTCAACTGTGAGCCCTAGAGAATTCTGCCAGGGGCATCTCCAGGCTCTGCCTTCCAAGACCAGTCTCTGGAATCTTTTAAGCATAGTTAGATTAGAAAGGAAAAATCAATCTTGAAAGTGTAGTTAAGAGAGAAAAAGACTTAGAACCCTTTCTCAAAAGCTGAATGGAAATTCTCAGCGATATGACTTTGTGTCCCCTGACTCTACATTGTGAGAGAAGTCATCGCTTACGTTGGGTGGATACATTGATCCTACAGCCACTCACAGCAGTGACAGCAGAGGGCACTTGGCTGGGGTCCTCTGTGACTGTGGCATCACCAGGAGACACAGATCTCAGAGCCTGCTCAGTGCAGACACCCGGGACCGATCTCTTCTTCTGCCGTGGGACTTAGTGCTGAATTTTACCTGAACCGGGACAAACACAACACCTTTGACATCAGAAACCCTTGAGTTTACAGCCAAAATATTATCTCACATAGCAATATCAAGATGGGCAAACCAACCCACACATGCACAAAGCCACAAGAGAACTTCCTTTTTTACACAATTAAAAACTAAAAGTTTGGAATAAGAAAACTTTGTATTTTTCTATGTTGATATTACCATTTTTGTTCTGCCAGGGAGAAACCTATTGACACTTTAGGATGTCATGAACCTCATTCATGTGCCCCAAAATGTCCGTGATGGGTGTTTTTCACAGTTTTGTTTCCACTCGTCACAGGGAAAAGCCATTTACTGAGTATCCAAGGATATACCACATTGATCTTCTCTGAATAAAACTGAAGGCTGGGCCTCGTGGCTCACGCCTGCAATTCCAGCACTTGGGAGGCTGAAATAGGAGGATCGCTTGAGGCCAGGAGTTTGAGGTCAGCCTGAGCAACATAGTAAGACACCTGTCTCTCCAAGAATACAAATTAAACCAGCATGGAGCGATCATGCATGCCCAGGAGTGTACACATCTGCAGTCCCAATTACTCACGAGGCTGAGGCGAGAGGGTCCCTTGAGCCCAGGAGTTCAAGGCTATGGTGAGATATGATTGCACCACTGTACTCCACCCTGGGTGACAGAGTACATCCTCATCTCTAAAAAAATAGAAAAGAAAAGAAAGGAAAATTGAAAACTAATAAAACATACAGAAGGCACCAGGTAATGTCCAAGAGGTAAATCAAGGCAAAGTAAAGGTGCTTGACCTAGGGGTGTCACTCACAGCCATGGCCAGGTACTTAGGAACTCACGCTGGGAATTCTGGCATTGTCTGCGTCTCAAGGCTGGAGACGATGAAGGCCATAACTCATCTAAAGCTACCCTTCTGGGGATGTGGGAACTATCATATCCCACAAAAAAGGTCCCTGCACCTGTGATTCTGCCCAGGTAAATCAGGAATGAGAAAAGATGTGGGCCATTCCTGAGAACGGTCAGGACCATGTACATATGAGGGGGCCCCCCAAAACTGGAATTTATTTATAAAAATCATGTATTTACTCTTATATGTTTAAACTCCATCATCTTCAAAGGACTCTCCGTTTGATGATATACACCTATTGAGATGCTTTTTCCACTGCTCAAAGCAGGTTTTGAACCCATTCATTCTGATTCCTTTTAGTGCTTCTGCCATTTTTAATTTCACCTCTTCCACATTGGCAAAACATTTCCCTTTGAGGACTTTTTTTTTTAATCCAGGGAGACAAACAAACAAGCAAACAAAGTCACTCAAGGCAAGATGGAGTGAACAGGGAGGGTGAGGCACAGGGGTCATGACATTTTGGGTCAAAAACTGCTGAACACAGCATGGTATAGGCAGGTGTGCTATCACGATGGAAGAATCAGTCACCTGTCTGCCACAACTCAGGATGTTTTTTTCCGCCATGCAGCCTCTCACAGCATCACTAGCTGGTCCACCGATGCCCTCACATTCCTAGAACACTTACCTAGCGGGCGAAGCCTGTACTGCAAGGGATCCGCCCTCCAAAAAGCAATTTCAGTGTTTTGAGAATTTTGCCCTTCATATATTATCCTCGCCGAGTTTATCTCAAAACAGGATCTGAGCCCTTGACACGGTAAATATACCATGGTTCACACCCTCGCCCTCAACCACATGTCTGATGTGGATCCAAAGGGGGTGGCGGCCCCACGGATATTCCCTGTTCCCCTGTCTTGCCTCTGAGAGGCATCATGACAGTGCAGGGGAAATCCCTCACCAGACTGTACCTGGGGGGATGTCGGTCCCCTAAGGTCTAGCACGCATGGAGGATGACAGAGATTCCTGCCCGCTCCGATGTCCCTGGGCCTCGTGGCTCACGCCTGCAATTCCAGCACTTGGGAGGCTGAGATAGGAGGATCGCTTGAGGCCAGGAGTTTGTGGTCAGCCTGAGCAACATAGTAAGACACCTGTCTCTCCAAGAATACAAATTAAACCGTCATGGAGCGATCGCGCATGCCCATGGGGTAAGTGTGAAGCGGAAGTTGCAATGACAGGCGCCACCGCCCCTGAAACCCGGCTGCCTTTGGATAAGGGTCCTTTCAGGAATAATCAATGCAGGCCTGTTTCACTAAAGGGTGTGGCAAGGGTCTTGCCGGCTGTGAGCCTAGGTTGGGATGTCCCCACTGGAGGGACGGGTGGAATAGAAGACACCTACCTGGTACCATGCAGGCTTCAGGGAGGCCACGGGGGCCCCTGCTGGGCGCTGCCTGCCAGGGAGGGCTTTGCTTCCCTCATCCCTTCCCTTGGCCTGGCGAGCTCCTCTGGGTCCTACAGGTTTGTCCCGACCCTAAAAATCCCACATTCCATGACTCCCTTTCGATGCTTAACGCTTACCACATTCATAGGTTCATCCTGGGTTGGGTGCAGTGGCTCACTCCCGTAATCCCAGAGCTTTGGGAGGCCAAGGTGGGAGGATCATTTGAGGCCAGGAACTGTAGACCAGTATGGGCAACAAAACCCTGTTTTAAAAAGTATCTGGAAGTGGTGACATGCACCTGTAGTCCCAAATACTTGGGAGGCTGAGACAGGGGGATCACACGAGCAAGACCCATCTCGGAAGAGACAGAAGGAGAGAGGGAGAGAGAAAGAGAGGAAAGAGAGAGAGAGAGGGAGAGAGGATAGGTTTATCCCTTGGATTGCTTCTGGAGGACCAGTCGTATTCCCCACAGTGACCCCTGCCTGTCACAGTGCTTGGCACTAAGTAGATGGCTAATATTAGCCATTGGCTGGATGGCAGCTCTGCCCTGGGCGGCTGCCAAGAGGCACTGTCCCAGTCCCCCGCCTGGCCGTGCTGCAGGGCCGGCTGCAAATGCGAGGCGTGTTCGTGCGGAACAACTGTGGTCCACTCTCACCCCAGCACGAGCCACCCCGCGGAAAGGGAGAAACAGCCCACGGACCCCACCACACCCGGAGTGCAGCAGGAAGTGTTACTCCCCACTGAATATCCAGAGGAGGCCACCAACCTCACTAGAAGTCCTGGGGGAGCCGGGCTTGAAACCTCCCAGAGGGCCTTGAGCCCAGGCCTGCATTCAGATGCCTGGCCGATGGAGGGCCGAGGAGAGTTAAAATCGGCAGCTGACCGCCCTGCACTCCGGCTTCCTAGGAAGGCTGTTTAGCACTGAAAATGCAGGGCAAATGCAAAGGACCTCAGGGATTTCCTGTCCCGTGGGGCACAGGACAGAGACTCCAAGAATTCTAAGTTGCCAGTGGCTATCTTCATTTTTAAAAAATTGGGCCAGGCACGGTGGCTCAAGCCTGTAATCCCAACACTCTGGGGGGCCGAGGTGAAAGGATTGCTTGAGCCCAGGGGTTCGACACCAGCCTGGGCAACTTGGCAAGACCTTGTTTCTATAATAAATTTTTAAAAATTAGCTGGGCATGACAGTGCATGCCTGTAGTTCTAGCTACTTGGAAGGCTGAGGCAGAAGGATTGCCGGCGCCCAGCAGCTTGGTGCTGGGGTAGCCATGAGTATGCCAGCCTGGGCAAAGGAGTGACACTACAACTCAAAAAAAAAAAAAAAATTAGTAGTATATATAATGTCTATCTATATCTATCTGTCTATCTATCTGAGAGAGACAGAGAGAGTCTGTCAGAGAGTGTATGTACTCCAGCCTGGGCAAAGGAGTGAGACTACAACTCTAAAAAAAAAAAAATCAGTAGTATATATAATGTCTATCTATATCTATCTATCTATCTGAGAGAGACAGAGAGAGTCTCTATCTATGGCCCAGGCTGGAGGGCAGTGGCACAATCATAGCTTACAGTAGCCTCAAACCCCTGGGCTCAAGTGATCCTCCCACCTTACCCTCCAGAGAAACTGGGACTACAGGCATGCACCAGCAGGCCCGGCTAAATTTTAAAATTATTGTTTGCCGGGTTAGGTGGCTCAGCCTGTAATCCCTGCACTTTGGGAGGCCAAGGTGAGTGGATTGCCAGAGCCCAAGGGTTTGAGACCTGCCTGGGCAACTTGGCGAGACCTCATATCTACAATAAATAAAAAATTAGCCAGGCGTGGTAGCACGCGCCTGTAGTTCCAGCTCCTTGGAAGACTGAGGCGGAAGGATCACCGGAGCCCAGCAGGTCGAGGCTGCAGTGACTGGGAGCAGCCACTGCACTCCAGTCTGGGTGACAGAGTGAGACTGCAACTCAAAAAATAAAATTAAAAAATAAATAAAAATAAAATTATTGTTTACAGAGACGGAGATCTTGCTATATTGCCCAGGCTGGTCTCAAACTCCTGAGCTCAAGCAATCCTCCCACCTCAGCCTCCAAAAGTGTTGGGATTACAGGCATGAGCCACCACACCCGATGTAGACCATACTTTTCAGTACCATTTTAGACATGCCAAAACAATTGAGTAGAAAATACAGAGAATTCCTATCTATCCCCTAACCACCCCACCCTCCTCCTAGCAGGCTTTGTTCTTAATAAATCTTGGACGTGACTCACCTGTTACAGTTGATGACCCAGTGTTGATACATGAGTATTAATTAAAGTCCACGGTCCACAGGGAGGTTCATTCTCGGTGCTGTGCGCTCTGTGGGTTTTGGCAAGTGTGGTGGGACATACCCATACTGCATATCACACAGAGTGGTTTTGCCGCCCTAAGAATTCTCTGTGCTCTGTGTCCCTCCCCCCAGCCCCTGGTAGCCACCGATCTCTTTACAGTCATTGTTTTGCCTTTTCTAGAATGTTCTATTGTGGGAATCACACAATATATGGCCTTTTCAGGTTGGCTTTCTTCATGGGGTAACTTGCATTTAAGTTTCCTCCATGGCATTGCGTGGCCCGAGAGCTCACTTCTTTTTTTATTGCTATATAATATTCCATTGTCTGGATTTATTGCAGTCTTTATCTCTCTTCACTTTTCAAGTGGAGACAATGACAATTTTGGAGGAAGGTGAAAAAGAAAACCTACTCACTGTCACCTATTAAGTTTATTTTTTCTTGTTCATTTTTTTTTTTTTTTCCCTACTGCCTTGTCCTCAAATAATCAAATGCCATGAGGGCAATGAGACCCAAAGTCTGTGAGTGGCGGGGTCTCTAAGGTGTAAGTTTGTTGTTTCGTGGTCCCTTTCCAGCTAAGAGCCTGTCCCAAGAGGGCGTGCAAATACTCTGTGACCTCATTTATTATAAATAGCTGGGTGGGCTAAGTCCTAACTGCCTTCTCTCAGGGGCAGTGTGGGACACTCCATCTAATTGTTGTATTCCGTTGTGCAAAAAAGGCTGGGCACAGTGGCTCATGCCTGTCATCCCAGCACTTCGGGATGCCAAAGCAAGAGGATCACTTGAGCCCAGGAGTTTGAGACCAGCGACCAGCCTGGGCAACAGAGTGAGACCTCACCTCTACAAAAAAAAAAGAAAGAAAGAAAGAAAGAAAAAATCTCCATCTATGAATCATTGAAGTCATTTTCTTCACCAACCTATTTTTCCAATCCCTCTAACCCTAGACTTCATGTTGGGCAGATGGAACCGTAGTCCTTAAAAACATCTTAAGCACCGAGGTCTCCAGCCCTGAGCCCTGAAGAGGATGAACGGTTCAGACACTGCTCAATGACACCACGCCTCCACGCGTGACAGGCTGGCACTTAGGCACTTTCTAGTTCGTGCTAGGTTTTTATTTTTAAGAAGCCAGCTCTTTGGTGGAAGACGCCAGGTCCTCTGGTGAAAACCACTTGAGCAGCATTCACTTAACAAGCGTGTTGCTCGACTGGGAACACAAAACGGATCTTGAAACAGGCATGGGATCACAGCACACATGATCCCGCTCGGTGCTTTGCAAGGGATTCTGCTTTCCCGTATTTGGGAAGGATGGGAGGCGTGTGTGGTGCCAGAGAGAGGCCACAGGTGGCCCAGTGCCCGCCCCAGCTGACGGATGTGAAACCCAAGACAGGAAGAGGGAAACCCAGGACAGAGGTTGGGCTGGCAGAGGGCCAGGGCCCAGGAGCTGGACACAACAGGATGAACATGGGCAGAGTCAGCTGGCCAGGCTGCCCAGGCCAAGAGGATGCCCTTCCCCGCCGAGTGTGAAATACTCCAGTCCAGGTGTGGCAGCCACACATTCCTGGGCAAAAAAATAGGGAGTCGGTCGACACTTGCCCAGAGATTTGGGCAGGCCATTGAAGTGCTTAAAGAAACAGAAGGACAGCCCACTTTCTGAGGTCCATGGTAATGAGGAGACCAGCATGATCTTCTTCTATGAATCAGCAGGAGGTGATAGTAACGTTTTTCAGTGAGAATGAGACTGTGGTTCAGAGAAGTCAATGAACCTCTTTAAGGTTGCACAGCGAATACACACCAGAATAGCAATTCAAATCCACGTTTCTCAGCCCCAATCCACTCTTCCACTGCCCTCCACTGTGGGATGATAAAACCTATTGCTTTGGCGGTTCTAATTCACAGCAAACCTCTCCACAAACAACAGGCTGCAACTCCAACTTCTGCTTTCTTTTGTTCTGAATGTCTAGTGAAAAGCCAGAAGAATTTAGAGGACAGCAAACTCGGGTAGCAAAAGAAAACAAAGCAAAACAGAAAGAAACGAGGGGTTCCTAAAATACCAAGAATTCTTCAAGGTTCAAATGTATATCTCCATCGTGCCAGCTGAAAACACATTTCTTGGCACCTGTCTGCGCCCTCTTCTGAGGCTGTTTCTCGTCGGATCTGAGGTGGTATCACACTCTCCGCCCAACTTAAGTCATGGGTTTATTTTGCTATTGAAGCAAAGACCTCCCAGCAGAGATCACCAGCACCCCTTGACGCACCCGAGTCAGTCCAGGGCTTTATGAATTAAAGACAGAGTCGCAAACATTTTCCAGTGGCAACTTTGTAGATGGATGCTAATTTTGACTTTCTCCCAGATGCAAAGACACGGCTTCTCATTCGTCAAGAAAAATGGCCCATGTAACGTTTTCACTCTTGTAGGCCTGTTTACCTATGGAATTCCCCAAGAAATGTTATTTTTCCTCTTAGGAGATAGGGAGTGCATGGGCCTGGATGTAACTTCCAGGACAAAGGCAACTTCTGTCTTTAGACTAAGAGATGAAAATGTCCTGATTTGCCCCATGAACACAGACCTGCTCAGATATGGTAGGCGGCAGCTGGTGTAGACAGAGCCTGGAGCACTGAAAAGCCTCCCTAGGAGCTGGGGAGAGAGAGGCAAGCCGAGTGAGGGATTCCGAGGCCTCGGGGAGATCCCACAGTAGTGGGAGCTGGGAAAATTGGGAAGAGATTGCCTCTGTCGCCCAGGCTGGAGGGCAATGGCATGATCTTAGCCTCACCGTAGCCTCAATCTGGCCGATCCTTCCACCTCAGTCTCCTGAGCAGCTGGGACTACAGACACGCACCACCATGCCTGGATAATTTTTATTTTCTGTAGGTATGAAGTCTCACTATGTTGCCCAGGCTGGTCTTGAACTCCTGGGCTCAAGCAATCCTCCTGCCTCAGCCTCCCAAAGTACTGAGATTGCGGCCATGAGCCACCACCTCCAGTCCCTTTAATGTTTTAGTTTCAAATTTATACACTGAATCAAAATGTAGAAAAATACAGGGGAGGACCCCCAAAAACTGGAATTTATTTATAAAAAATTATGTATTTATTCTTACGTGCTTAAATGTATCACCTTCAAAGCACTCTTTGTTGGATGCAATACACCTATCAAGATGCTTTTTCCACTGCTCAAAACAGTTTTTGAACTCGTCTATTTTAACGCCTTTTAGTGCTTCTGCCTTTGTTTATTTCACCTCTTCCACATCTGTAAAAGATTTCCCTTTGAGGAATTTTTTTTTCCTTAAATCAGGGAAAACAAAAATGTCGCTTTGGCAAAGATCAGGTGAATAGGGAGGGTGGGGCATGGGCGTCATGCTGGTTTTGGTCAAAAACTGCTGAACACTCAGCGCAGGGTGGGCAATCACACTCATGTGTCGCCCATCATGAATTGGGCAAATGATTGAAAGAATCTCCCCTACCCCCACCCCAAGAATGCTCTTAATAGCATTTAGAATGATGAATCTTTTCAATTTGATGTGTTTTGGAAATGGCAAGAAGTTTGGAATGGCTGGACAGCAAGGTTAGGGTGAAAAGCAAGACCAGTGAGCTTCAGC
>CAUYQG010268569.1:0-14764 GCA_963574415.1 Tarsius wallacei
GCGGAAATATTGCCGGAGCTCAGTAGGGCGAGGCTGCAGTGGCCTGGAGCATGCCACTGCACTCCAGTCTGGGCAACAGAGTGAAACTCCAACTCAAAACAGAAAAAAAAAGAAAAATATTGTGAAGCAAAGGACACTAGCAAGAGAGTGAAAAGATAATCCAAAGAATGGAAGGAACTATTTATTCAATAAGAGTCTCGCATCAGGAACTCTTACAATTCTAAACTAAGAACCCAGTTTAAAGATGGGCAAATGTCTATTCAAATAGACATTTCTCCAAAGAAGATGTACAAACAGTCCATAAGCACATAAAAAGAGGTTCAAGATCATTAGTCATCAGCGAAATTCAAATAAAAACCACAATGAGATACCCCTCCACACCCACCAGGACGGCAATAATATAAAAGATGGACAGTCACAAGTATTGACCAAGACATGGAGAAACTGAAACTCTCACACATGGCTGGCAGGAATGTAAAATGGGACAAGCACTTTGGAAAACAGTTGGTCAATTCTTCAAAAAGGTAAACATGTAATTGGTATAAGATGCAGCAATTTCACTCTTAGGTATACACCCAAGAGAATGAAAAACAAATGTCCACACAAAACCTTGTACACAAATGTTTACAGCAGCATATTTAAAATTTTTAAATTTTTCATTTATTTATTTTACTCACTTTTTTTTTTTAACAAACCCTGGCATGGAGGACTGACAGTCAATAGATCTCAGGGGGGCGAAACTGCTCTGCCACCCCCAAAACCCCCAAACCAGAAGCAGGTCATCTCGGAATGGTTTAGTGCCAGGGTCCCCACGAATGAGCGGTGCGCACGCAGCCAGCGAGGGCAGCCGCCTTTCCCGCCGCACCTCGTGTCCCCGGGCCAGCAGCTCTCCGCACGGACGCGGGTCCCGACACGCGGCAGGGGGGCAGGGGGGGACTGGCTATCCGAGGTCGACCGAGGCTCCGTGGCTGCCATAGCCTTCGGCCTGGGCGGGGCTCTTAGGGGCCTTCGGTCATGATCTCGCGACAGCAGCATTCTTCCCAATGGCCCAAAGGGAGGGGCGACCCAAATGTCCTTCAACTGATGAATAAGCAAAATGTAGGGGGATATTTTCCAGCCATACAAAAGGAATGAAATACCGATACACGCTCCGACACGGACGGCCTCGAACACATCACGTGAAGAGAAAGCGGCCAGACGTAACAGGCCAAGTAATGCCATTGGTGGGAAGTGTCCCGAATAAGCCCCGTTCAATGGGGACAAAAGTAGGCTGGTGCTTCCAAGGATGGGGCTGGGGGATGGGAGGGGGCAGGGAGTGGCTGCTGATGGGCATGAGATTTCTTTTGGGGGCGATAAAAATATTCTGAAATTACACAGTGGTGACAGCTGTACACCTTTGTGAATGTACTAGAGACCACTGAATTGTACACTTTTTTTTTGTTTGAGTTGGAGTCTCATGCTGTCGCCCAGACTGGAGTGCAGTGGCCGCTCCCGGCCACCGAACCGTCGACCTGCTGGGCTCCGGCGGCCCTTCCGTCTCAGCCTTCCGAGTAGCGGGAACTACAGGCACGCGCTACCATCCCAGCTAATTTTTTGATTTATGGTAGAGACGAGGTCTCACCATGTTGCCCAGGATTGTCTCAAACCCGCAGGCTCAGGCAATCCTTTCGCCTCGGCCTCCCTAAGTGCTGGGATTACAGCCTTGAGCCACCCCACCCGGCCGACTTGTGTACTTTTAGTGGACGAATTTGGTGGTATGTAAATTATATCTCAACCTTTGGGAAATGCCATGGAGATGAATTTAGGAACTAGTGCTAACAAGCACAGAGGCGAGCTTAGGGGACATCAAGACTCGTGTCCCTTGGTCACTCTCGGATTCTTCTTGCTCATCAAGGGGGTCACTTGTGCGTAGGGTCATTGGTGCAAACTGGTCTCTTTCCTTCCCTTCTCTCATATAAGTAGGTGGCTTGGTACAGAAGAAAGGACATGAGCTTCTGAGGCAGACAGTGCCGTGCTGAATTTGGGCGTTCCCCTTTGCTCACCGGGAGGCCACTGGGCTCTCCTGAGCCTGAATTTCCTCAACTAGAACATGGGTTGGTGGGAGGACTTCCAGTTCCGGGCACATAGCCGTGCATGTGAGGGCCTTGTTTTCCTTCCTCCTTGCTCTCCCAGGTGCGGGGTGAGAGCTCCGTGTTTACAACGAGAGACCATGAGTAGGATAAGGCTGGTTGAGGGGCGGGCTGCTTCCCTCCACGCCCTTGCTCAAGCTCCGTACCAGGAAGGGCATCTGATCTCAGCCAAATCTTCCAGGCCTAGATTCTGTCTGAGGGCAGCTTCCCGTGAGCCCTACGAGAACGCAGCTGCATGCTGCAATTCAGAGCGGGGTGAATTTTCCAGGCCAGGTAGCACGGTGAGTTTCCAGGTGCCCGAGCCCCTGCAGCTACCTCCCCTCCCCTAGACTAGTCTGGATTGCTCGCCAGACTCCTAGGTACCTGCACGGCTGCAAGGCACCGCCCGACTCCTCCAGTGACCTCCCTGCCACTCCATCCTCACCATCAGAGAGAGGCCCTCAACAGGGGTGGAAACTGAGTCCGATGCTCCTTCCAGAAGCCAGCCTCCCTCTTCACCCTCCCCCACACTCTAACCCGCAGCTGGCTTTCCCTCCCCGTCTCTCTCAAGCTGTGAAGAATATCTCTTCCTAACACTTGTCAAAAATTAAAGCGAGACCTGCTTTCAAATGTTCTGTCTGTACTTGCCGGCCAGGAAGGCAAGTCTGTCTCCAAAGAATTTGCATTTACAATTCCAAATATGCACTTGTGCTAAGACGAAAGAATGTCTCCTCGCTTTCAAGCTGGGTTTGGCGTGACCTCTAGGTTTTAATATGTTCAACAGAGTGTCACTTGACAATTCAGCCACATTCAGACAGAGAAGAGAAGTGAGTGTCCTCTCGCAAGCGTGCCGACTGACTGGAGAGTCGCATGAGAACACTTCGCCCAGAGCCATCGACTCTACCTTTGGCTTTCAGGCTTCATTTAATTTTTAAAAACCTCCCCAGACACACGATTGTTTTCGCTTTTAGGTTTCAGCTTTTGTTTGGGTCTGAGAGTCACCACGAAGCTTCCTGGGAAGCCCAGGGAGGCTACATTTCCCCACAGGAGGACATTGAGCCAGGTCCTCTTCCCTGTGTGCCCCCTGGCAAGCCCACCTTCTCCCCACCCCAGCTCCAGCAGGAAGGGGACCTGACCCCAGCCGGGTCTCCCAGGTCTGGATTTTGTCTGAGCACACATCCCACTCACGCCACAAGACTGCAGGGGACTCTGCTCTCTGTCCCGAGCAATGGTGAATAGTTGCTCCGAAGGCCTTCTCGCCGTCACGGGCGGGGCCGCCCCAGGCGAGGAGGCTGAAGCTGTGATGGGCGCAGTCCCTCCAGAGGCCAGGAGGCGGGTGTCTTGTGCTTCAGAAGTCCTGCTTATGGGCACGGTCACCCTTGCGCCGAAGGCTCCACCCTGACGGTTCAGCCCACAGATCAACTTGTCACAATGATCAATGACACCCCAGGCCGTGCCACTCAGCTCCGTTTTAATTAGAAGTCGACTGACAGTGGGCTCTCCCATGACGGTGTCATTCAACACCCCAGCAGGCCTGTGGGCGCGGTGGGGGGCGGGGGCAGGTTTACACAGATGCTAGCCTCTCCGGCACGCGGGCAGGTGTCTGCTCACCTCCCCCAGACCACCCTCACAGCAAAGAGACGTGTGTGAGGCCGGTCCCTGCAGCGGTCGGTAGGGGAGTCCGACTGATACCTCTTGGCCATGGGCTGGCGGGGCGTGAGGACTCGAGCCCGCACGGGAGGATGGCGGCTTAGGGCCCTGCTTTGGCAGCACACTTAGGCGTTTTGCACGACACGCGTTGGCCAGGCCTGACCGCCTTGAGAGGTATGATACTCCCATTTACATGCGCGGCAACCGGCTTGGATTGATGACGCGCTTCGCCAAAGGTCACAGAGCCAGGAGGTCGCAGCGCTAGGGCCTGACAGGAGGCCCTGAGCCCTTGGCCAGGGCACCACCTGCAAAAACAGAGGACCCCTTGGAGGCGGAAGACATCACCAGCCATCACCGGGAGCTTTAAACCTGTAAAAGCGTCCCGCACGTATGTCTATTATCTTTTGTGCTTCTCCCAACAGACCCCTGCCGCCATGGTTGCGGGAGATGCCAGACCTGGAGATGAAGTCTTTTCCCAAGGAGTCGCCAGCCGTGTCTGCCCCGCTCCCACGTGAGTGCAGGCGGCCATCCCTCTGCCCCGGGGTCCTCTTGGACTTCGTGGCTTTCACGGGCCCAGTGGACCAATGGGGCTTGCCTGTACCAAGGAGGAGTGCCACTGCAAGTCTCCCTCAGAGCACTGGGGAGGTTCCCCACCCGGCTCTGGTGTCGCAGGGCTTCTCGGTGTCTTTCTTCCCTTGCGTGTCCCTAACGGTGGAGGGCAGGGATGTCTGAAAAGCCTTGGAAGTGCTGTATTTTATCTTTAAAAAGTTAACGAAAGATTACCTTCTGCTCCATCCCGTATCTGTCTCTCGCTTCTTCTTCTTAAAAAAATTGTAGTGCAATAGGCCTGCCATAAAGTTTGCCATCGCTGCCATTTTTAAGTGTACAGTTCAGTGACATTAGGCATGTTCACATGGAGCAGCCGTCACACCATCCACACCCAGAACCCTTTTCATCTTGCAAAACTGAAACTCCTTGCTGAATGTTAACTCTCCACGCCTCTCTCCCCAGACCCTGGCAAAACAATCCTACTTTCTGCCTCTGTGAGTGTGATGGCTCTGAGTGCCTCATATGAGTGGAGTCACACAGTGTCTGTCCTTCCGTGACTGGCTTGTTTCACTCCGCGCAGTGTCTTCAAGGCTCATCTGTGTAGTAGCACACGTCAGAATCTCCTTCTTAAAGTCTGAATGGTATTTCATTGTGCGCCTCTATCCCATTCATCTGTATCTGTTTCTTCTAAATAAAATTTCTTGAATTACTTAGCTGTTAAATGGGTTGTTCACAGTTTAATAAGGCCTGACGTGCAGGGCCAGGCATTGGCAAAACTTTTTCTTAAAGGACCAGAGGGTAAATATTTGATGCTTTACAGGCCATATGGTTGCCATTGCAGTCCCGCTACTGTGGAATTCTGCTGTTGTAGCACTAAGAGCAGCCATAGGCCATGTGTACATGAATGGGTGGGGCAGTGTTCCAATAAAACTTTATCTGCGAAAACAAGGAGTAGCCACATTTGGCCTGTGGACACTGGTTTGCAGATCGCTGGTCTTAAAGTCAACACAGTATATCATTAACAGCATAGGCATTGTTGTCAGTGGAATAATTTTTTTCAGGTCACTGAACCCTTTTTCTTCACCAGGGCTCACAGGGACCCCAGCATACTCCGCCCAGAGTGGTCCTCATCCCAGATCTTCAAGTCCTGTGGCTGAGATCGACACCCTTTGGCCAAACTCTTCCCAACATGACCAATTTTGTTTCAAAGGACCCACGGGTCCCTCCCAGCACCACCACCCAGAGTTAGACAGATATGCTCAAGAAGGACCAAATGGTGATTGTGTACAAAAAGCTTCCTCCTTAGGAGATCCCGAGACCCTACATAGACCCAGACGGACACAGACCCTTGGGAATTGAGTGTTGCACTCCAGACACTAAGAGTACCTGAACCCCACGCCTGGCCAAAACAAGAACTCGGCCCCAGCAAAATGTCGGTGATTGCTGGCAAAGTCTCCGTTTTCATATTCCTGTCTTAGAAGGGATTTTCAATGGGAACACTTGGCACTTTTTCTTGGGCTTCCAGAGATGCCGACTTCAAACCAAGAATGCTGAGCTGTGTGTCTGGCGCCTTCCACCAATGTGTCAGGAGCAGAATGCATGAGCCTGGGCACCAGGCAGGTTGTGCAGTCTCCAAGCAAGGTTTCCAAGTAGAGACTTTCTTCCCTGCCTTCTGAACAGCTTAAGACATTTTTTTAAAACAGCCTTATCAAGGTATAATTGACATATAATAAGCTGCATGTAAATAGTATAATTTGACACATTTCACCAAATATGACATATGGCTCTTAAAATCATCACTGCAACCAAGATACTGAGCATACCCACCTCCCTGCAAAGTTTCCCTGTGCTC
This sequence comes from Tarsius wallacei, assembly GCA_963574415.1. Classification (NCBI taxonomy): domain Eukaryota; kingdom Metazoa; phylum Chordata; class Mammalia; order Primates; family Tarsiidae; genus Tarsius; species Tarsius wallacei. The sequence goes on from CAUYQG010268569.1 coordinate 6,160, forward strand.
CTCGGTGACTCTGCCCTATTCCTCCTCCCACACTCCTCCCTGGTTACGCTGATCTGCTTTCCATCATTATAGATTAGCTTGCATTTCTGAAGTTTTATATAAGTGGATTCACATAGCACATACTCTTTTTGTGGTTCATTCCTTTCACTAAGTATTGTGAGATTCATCCATGTCATTGAGTGATTAATAGTTTATGTCTTTGCTGAACAGTGTTCTGTGGTTTGAATATACCCCAATTTGTTTATTCACTCACCTTTGGTTGGTCATTTGGGTTATTTCCAGTTAATCAGGTCAAGTTGGGTTGATAATGTTTGAGTGTAAAGTTTCTTTTCTGATTTTCTGTCTACATAATCTGTCAGTTATTGAAAGGGGAGCATTGATGTCTGACTACCATTGTAATCTATTTCTCCTTGCAGTTCTGTCAGACTTTGCTTCAGGAACTTTGAAGCTCTATTATTAGGAGCACAGACGTTTAGGATTGCTATATCTTCTTGATTAGTCTATCCCTTTATCATGACAAAATGACCTTGTCTGCACCTGGTCCATGGCCCACAGAGTAACATTCTGGTTGCTTAAGCTTCAGTTTCACCAGTTAAAACGGTGGGGACCCAAGTGGGTTCAATGGACGGTGGGCGGCCAAGTCATCCTCATGGCTGGCCCACTCTGAAGGGCTGTGCCACACGCCATCTTCAGCCTTCTTCCTGAGTTTCCCCACTTGGGAGGGGCTTAAAGGGAGCGAGACCCATGGTGGAGTAGGCCTGCAGCTGGAGGTCAAGGATTTGGAATATTTGGGTTTATCACTGGGCAAACCCCAGCCTGGTGACATAAGAAGACCCAGGGTGGCAGGAAGGCTATGGTGACCTTGTCTAGACTAAATTTATTTGTGAGAGATGGTTTTGGAACCAGGGCCCAGGCTGCTCTGTGTGTTCTCAGATGGCGCTAAAAGAGTCTACTGTACGGAGGCAATGTCCTAGGTTTACAGTTTCCTGACTAATTCTACCATAAAGTTAATTGCCTTTCCTTTGGCTTTGAAGCCCAAAGACTCCCTTGGCATCAGGCGCTCTCCCACACACATGCCCAGACTCCTGGCGGGACATAATGATGGAATATCCCAGTGCCAGGTCTCCTTGACTCACTCTCCAAACGGTCATTTCTGCCTGGCCCAGGAGCTGGACTCCCCTCCTTCAGGAGGTGATGTCAGGGAGAAGTCATCTTGCCAGCCCCACACCGGAGACTTTGGGCGCAAATGCCCAGGAGCTGCTATGTCCAATCTCGGTCCTGAGCACCACGGATTCCAGCACATTGCCTTGTCCCCCCAAACCCAGTCTCTGCCCGGTGGGGTCTTTGCCAGCTCTGCCAGACGCTTTACCTGCATCGCCTCAGTCTTCACTGCATTCTCACTGTAGCCCTGGGAGCCAGCGGATAGTGTGTCCATCCTACAGAGGGGACAGTGAGGCTGGGTGAAGGTCAAGGAGTTGTGCGGGATACACAGCCTGGAAGTGCAGTGCCAGGACTCAGATGGGGTTGCCTGACTCTAAGTGCAGGGCTGGTTGCATTGCTCTGCCCACAGCTGTCCGAGTTTCTTAGAGCTGCCATAACAAACTGTCACAGACAAGCAATGACTAAGGAGCTCAGGTGTCCCCTGGAAAGGGAAACAACTGATTTCCAAGGGGATCATTTCAGGCAAACAAGAACTACCTGCAAGGTTCTACAATGTTGCAGGCAAGAGTTGCCAAATGAAACCTTTCCTGAGTGCTAAAAAAAAAAGAAGGAAAACTTACAATATCACAAATAACACATATTTGTTGTAGAAAACCCAGAAAATACAAATAAGTAAGCAATGAGGATAAAAAATCACAAACAAATTAACAAAAATTCCAAAACAAAACCCAACCAAACAAATTATCACAAAGTAGCTGGCTTCAAAAACAGGAATGTATTCGCACATGGTTCTGGAGGCCAGAAGTCCAAAATGAAGGTGTTGGCAGGATAGGTTCCTTCTGGAGGCTGCGAAGGAGAACCATGCCACGCCTCTCTCCAAGCTCCTGGAAATCCTTGGCGCTTGGGAGCCTGTAGCTGCATCACTCCACGCTCTGCCTCTGTCTCCCCCTGAGCTTTTATGTAGCTTTCTTTTGATAACAGTAGAGTAAGTTGAGAAGTTGGAGGCACCATAGGAAAAGTGACTTATGTTAAAGGAGGCTTTAGAGTCCGGGCCTTCTGGGCTGAGTCCTGGCCTGTCCACTCCAGCTTCCTATCTGTAAGATGGGGATAGTAACGATGCACACATTATGGGGCTCTTGTGAGCGTTAAATGTATGTAGAGGGCTCGGCCCCATGCCCAGCCCCTAGTAAAAGCCCAGGGAATATTGGTCATGAAAAATATGATGGACGTGATGGCTCCCATCTCACCACGAATAGAATCCAAAGCCTTTGCCACGGCCTACCGATCTTCCACGTATGGGCCCACGCCTTCCCAGCCTCACCACGCCCTTGCTCATCTTTCTCTGCAGTTCGGCTGTGCTTCCTCATGGCTGTTGCCTGCACCTGCCCAAGGCATTTGCATCTGTTGTTCTTTCCACATGACCCCCTCTTCCCTGCGCTTCTGCCTGGCTTTATTCTTGCCTTTCAAGTTCACCTACTTGCAGATCTCCCTGACACTCCTATTTAAAATGCTACCCCAGCCGGGCTCAGTGGCTCAGCCTGTAATCCCGCACTTTGGGAGGCTGAGGTGGGTGGATTGCCTGAGCCCGCGGGTTCGAGACCCGCCTGGGCAACTTGGCGAGACCTCATCTCTACAATAAATAAAAAAATCAGCTGGGCGTAGTAGCGCATGCCTGTAATTCCGGCTACTTGGAAGGCTGAGGCGGAAGGATCGCCGGAGCCCAGCGGGTCGAGGCTGCAGTGGCCGAGAGCGGCCACTGCACTCCAGTCTGGGCAACAGAGTGAGACTCCAACTCAAAAAAAAAAATAAAATAAAATGCTACCCCGTCCTTCCGTGTGTCCCTGCCCAGCACTTCTGGCCCCACCCACTGCTTTATTTTATGTTTGGCTCTTATCATTAATTGATATGTTATATATTTATCTGATTATTTCTCCTTCCCTCCACCAGAATGCATGCTCCATGGGACTCTGGCTCATTGCTGAATCCTACTGCCTATGACAGTGACCTACAGGTGGTAGTTTTTAATTTCTATTTGTCACATGAATAAATGAATAGATGGATGGATGGAAGGACAGATGGATGGATGCATGGATGATGGATGGATGGATCGATGTGTGGGTGAGCGGATGGGTGGTGGATGGACAGATCGATGGGCGGGTGGGTGAGTGGGTAGGTGGATGGACCGATGGGTGGATGGGTGGGTGGGTGGATGGGTGGTGGGTGGGTGGATCGATGTATAGATGATAGATAAAATCTGACTGGCCTGTCCTAGTTGGTAGTGAGATCCACATCCACAATTATGCCCCATTTTGAAGATGTGACTCAACAGGCGGTCGGAGAGATAAAACAACAGGAGAGGGTGGCCCTGCCAGCTGAGGACACGAGGAAAATGATGCTCACTGTCCCCAGTGCCTTGATTCATGGTGACAGCTGCTTTCACAGGTGAAGAAACAAGCTCAGGGAGATTAAGTCAGCAGCCTACGATCCCACCGTTTCTAAGGGGGGAGCTGGGAGTCAAGCCCGTGTCTGCCTGTCTCAGCGCCTGTTTCTCAGGCTGGATTCCTCCCCCCTCCCCGGCCCAGCTTCGAATTCTAGAAGAGGAAAATGTGGGTAGAGACGAAATCTGTCCCCATCAGGGGGCTCCATGGGAAACGCTCCAACCTCGGCTCCCAGAAGAGGGTCCTGGCCTCTGGAATTCTTGGCAGGAGGCACGAGAAGTGCCTGGACCCTTCTGTCACTGACCTTGAAGAAGTGTCTTTGGAAGCTCTTTTCATCTAAAATCCCCTGCAGCTTCCAGCCACTCACATCTTCAATGGTGTCAGCAGAACACTCTCATATTTGACATTCTTTCCCAGAGTTCCCGACCCCAGCATTCTCCGGCAAAGCTTTCCTCTGCATTCCCACCTCTGTGGTTCGTGAAGCACTGGAGAAGAGGGCTGGGGCAGGAGGACGGAAGGCTTCGGCCACTCACCAGGGCTGAGGAGGAGCATTCCTCTGCGGCTCCGTCTCAAAAACCCACCTCTAGGAAAGGTTCCAGAAGTGGCCAGGGGCTGTTGGGGCCTTCGGGGGTGTCTAGAGTCAGAGCCACAGGACTGTGGCTCCGTTCATGCTAGGTCCAGCTCAGACAGTCGGCCCAGCCCACAGGCCGCTGAGGTGGGTCTGTGCACACACGGGACGCCCATCCTGGATCTCTGGGCCCATCTTGCGCTGCTCCCGACTCCAGCATGGCACCTCCCTGACACCAAGTTGGAAGCCTTTGTGGCGCCAACCCACATGCACCTTGTTCCTAGATTGGGACCCTTCAGAGCCACTTGGCACATCCATCGCACCTTCCCTGCCGATCCCTTGCCGGTTCAGGCCGAGCTCGGACGCCAAAGCCGTCCTGAAGCCTTCCCGGGTTAGTTGGCCCAGCTCAGATTCCTCCACGCCCTGCTCCACATGGTGGCACAAGTCTGGTGCGAGCATGCCTCTGCTCCGCGACATCCCGGAACTCTTGGGGACCATCCCTCCTTCCTCCCCAGCCTCGTTTTCCTGCTTCTGTCCTCAGGAGACACTCCAGTCACTCTGACTGTCTTTTTCGGCTCCACTTTCTTCTTCCAGGCCTTGCTTACACCGTCCCCGTTGTGTCCTGGATTGAATAGAACAACCCAAGATTCACGTCCTTCCCAGAAACTCAGAATGTGACCTTATTTGGAAATGGAGTTGCTGCAGGTGTTATCAGCATCATTTCATGCAATTAGATGTAATCAGCATTGAGGCCATACTGGAGAAAAGCAGCATCCTTGTAGGACGGGACACAGAGACACACGGGGAGATGGAGGCCGAGATGGAGTGGTGCCGTGCCAGCTGAGAATGCCAAGGACCGTCCATAACTACGAGAATGTAGGTGGAGGCAAGGGGGGTTCCTCCCCAGAGCCCTCATGGCCCTGCAGGCGCCTTGATTTCAGGCTTCCAACCTCCAGACCTGAAAAAGAAAAAAGTTCTGTTGTGTTAAGCCAGCCGGTTGGTGGCACGTGGCCACGGTGGCCCTAGGAAACACATGCTGAACCAGCAGACTCGCCCTGTGGCCCCCGCTGGCCACCACTTCCCACGGCCTATCCCATGCTCACTCCATCTTTCCTCGGCTGCCCACCTCCCAGCCATCCAGCCTCGCCACATCAGACGTCCCTTCCTGGCCACACCAGGCCAGGTTCTTCGGGACACTCGCCTTTGTTCACCCAATTGTGAGGTCTTGTTTGCAGGCCACCTGCTTCACCTCACCCCACTGCAAGTTCCTTGAGGGTGAGGGTGCAGGAGTGCAACTCTCTGCGCCATTCCGGGCAGCTCCAAGCAGACGTGGCCAGCCATCTCCTAAGGGGAGACGTCCCCTGCACGGGTCCATGGCGGTAGCCAAGCGAGCCCGCGTGCCTTCGGACCCCTTGACCGTCCATTCCCTCCCTCCTCCCTCTGGTTGGTGTTCTACCTTGCTGGGTCACATCACCTCTGGAATCTGGAGGGGCTGCCAGGGGCCGGGTGACACACCAGGTGGAGAGCGCCTTGTGGGGGGAAACATGACCCGTGGGACGCGGGAGAGAGACGGGCAGGTACAGTCTCCTCTTTCTCTTTGGGGACTCCGGACGACTTCCTCCCTGTGGCCCTTGTAGGGAATCCTGCAGGCCGAGCACACCTGCGAGTGGTCCTGCGGGAAAGGCATCGTCGTGGCCTGCTGTCCTCTGCCTGGCTTTCTTTTCTCTCTCCTTGCCGGCCCTGGGCTTGTACCTTGCAAATAAGGTGTCTGCACGTTCATCTCCTTTTCAGGCTTTGCTGTCCACAGGGCCCGGTCTAAAGCAGCGGTCAGGTAAGATTAGCGAATGACACACGCCTTACCCTACTCCTGCTTCAGGGAAGGTAGCAGCACACATAAGTGTGTCCTGGACTCTGAGAAGTTCTGTAGTGGGGTGGGGGGAGCCCCAACACCTGTTTAACTTGTACGCACGTGCTTAGTGAACGTTCACTCTGGGACAAATGTGATTCCGATCACCTTACATATACTAACTTGCTAGCATTCCCAGTTCAGCCTTCTGGGGCAGAAATTATTTTTCTGTGTCACCAACAGCGAAACGGAGGCAGAGACACTTAGGTCCCATGTCTAAAACGGTACAGTTAACAAGCAGGGGAGTGCAGCTTCTGATCCAGGAAGCCGGCCCCAGAGCCAGCGTGGCCAGAGTGCTGGTGCCTGCTTCGCTGCACCTCACACTTGCCCTTATGTTTTGATGGGGGATCGTTTTTCATCTATCATCTGTTAACATCAACCGAGCTGGTTCCACTGCAAACAGTTTGCTCTAAGTTTATCTTGATTTCCTGCACAGATGTCCCAGCGACTGAATGTTTCTGCCCTTATCTGCTCAGAGGCCTAGTTCAACCCCGTTATGAGCTCACAGCTTTGCATTACAATTAACATTCTCAGGAAGGGAAGGGAGGAGAAAGGGGGGAAAGAGAGTTCGTATGGAAGGACCAAGTTCCTGGCCTTAAGAGCAGGATAGAAATCCCGTGGCCTTCTCCATTTCTGCTTATGGCCCCTGGGCTGAAAGTGGGAGCCCTTTTCTAGTGCATGCCTGGCCCTCAATCACTCGACTTTGTTGTGGCTTCTAAATGTGGGCATTGCCAAGAAGAAAACTAGGAAAGGTTGCTGTGAGGATGAGGGAAGATCCCTGGCTTCTGGGAGTAAAGCCGCTGTGCCCAGTTACATAGGTCGTGCACTGTACAACTGCAGAGGTTGCTGTTCACATCATTCTCTGTCAAGCAGTTGCTCTGCACAGGAACTGCACTGTATGGCAATCCCAGTGCTGAGGTTGGGTGGGGTAGAGTGAGGGTAATTGCAGGACTAAAGTCATTACAAACACAATCTGTTTTATCTGAACGGCTCAGGGTGTAGTCCATGCCATATCGCAGAGCACCAGGAAGTTCTGACACTGGCGCCTGGAAACCTGCCCTGTCTGAGGCGAGGCCTGGGACAGCCTAGTGGGAGTGTCTGAGTGACATCTCCTTGACAGCGTGGCACTGAGCACCCACTTCTTCTTGCCTAATGTGGAGCTCTGACTTGCCTCTACAGACATTTGGAGCCAGATCATTTATTGTTGAGGGGCTGTCCTGTGCATTGCTGGGTGTTTATCAACACCCCTGGTCTCTACCCACAAGGTGCCAGGAGCACCCCTCACCCCAAGCCATGACAACCCAAACTCTCCCCGGACATTGCCAGATGTCCCCCAGGGAGCAAAGTCGCGGTGGGGGGCAGGGAGGGGAAGCAGTGCTAAGAGGCTAGCTCATGCTGTCTCAGGCGATAGCCGCCGGCCACAGGTGACTGGAGCCCTGGAAGTGCGGCTGGCCCGGGCGGAGTGTCGACTGGACGCCACAGCCCAAGGATTAGCTCAAAATGGAAAACATCTCAATAACAATTCCGAGCATTGACAGCAAGTTCAAATAACATGACTTTGGATACATGATGCTAATTAAAATATATTATGGCATTAATCTCCCCTGTCTCTTTCTGTTTCGTTGAATGCAGCTCGTGGAGGCGTCACGCGACAAGCAGGCGAGCCTTGAGTGACATTTCTACCCGACGGCGCAGGTCAGTGTCCTGCCTGCCCTCAGCCCTTCAGGCCACACTGCAAGGCCCCACCCTCTAAGAATGCCCCCCCGTCACCGCACCAGCGAGGGAGGCTTGGCTGGACCCGCGCCGTCTCACCTGCTGGCCACGCAGGGCCCCGCCCCCGTGGGCACCTACATTTTTGTGTCAACCGGCCATGCGGTCTTCTGACTTTGCCAGGCTAGACCTGCTCTGGCGGTGTCTTAAGACCCTTCCCAACTCTCATCTCTTCCTTCTGTGATCTCCCAGACACGCTGTGCTGACCCGATCAGCCCCGCCCCGCCAAGAACCTCCAGTGGCTCCTGTGTGACACCTGAAGGAGGCCCAGCCAACAGGCTGCAGCCCACCTTGGAGGCCTGTCTCGGGGGTCTGGCTTCCCGTCCCAGCCACATGGCGCGTTTCTGTGCACCCTCCTCCTCCCCTCCTACCGATTCACCCATCAAGACCCTTGTAAATCCCTCCTCCTCCGGGAAGCCTTCAGAGCTTCCTTGGCAACCTTTCTCATCGGCAGGACCTGTCTGCACCACTTAATCGGGAACAAACACCGACTGTCTTGAGGACCCGGTAGCAGCCCCATCTTAATAGACTGCATCGCGCAGCCCTGTTCCCACGTTGAGGGACGTCAGTGTGTTCCAGACCTTCTGCAAATACTGCTCACTGGACTTGCAAAGGACTTGGCCTATAGGAATATCCTGGCTCAAATAACAAGACGGGGCATTTTAAAACCAGGGCTCTCCTTCCTACGTGAGAGAAAGACGGGGATCGTGCCGAGACCTCCACGCTGTGTGGGGCTCATCCGTGTATTCCTCAGTGTCTGTT
>CAUYQG010268578.1:0-33635 GCA_963574415.1 Tarsius wallacei
CTTGAAAAAGAAGAACGCTGCTGGGCTCGGTGGCTCAGCCTGTAATCCCACGCTTTGGGAGGCTGAGGTGAGTGGATTGCCTGAGCCCACGGGTTCGAGACCCGCCTGGGCAACTTGGCGAGACCTCATCTCTACAATAAAAATCAAAAAATGAGCCAGGCATGGTAGCACGTACCTGTAATTCCGGCTACTTGGAAGGCTGAGGCGGAAGGGTCGCCAGAGCCCAGCAGGTCGAGATTGCAGTGGCCGGGAGCGGCCACTACACTCCAGTCTGGGCGACAGAGTGAGATTCCAACTCAAAAAAAAAAAAGAAACAAAAAACAAAACGGGGCAAGTAGTAAAAGCTGACCTGGCCATTCTAACCCTTTGCACTTGGAGACATCTTGCTGATCACCTACCAGCAACTCAACCACACTTTTTCATGAAATAGTAAAAATCACTTCATATTAAATAGAATAGCAATAGAACCAATTATTTTATTGTAATGATATCAGGCTTATAATGGAATTCTGGATATTGCGAACTTATCTATGGCAAAAAAAATCAAAATTTTATATCTTATACTTTTCGAACATGTGCTAACTATCTGCCTTCAACTTTGAAAATCTCTTTCTTTTAAGGCTAAGGTAACTTGCAGATCTATCTTTTCAAGTTATGCCATATGATACAAAGGGTACACCCACAACTCCCTTTCTTATACAAATGCTCTTTATCACTACCTTCTGTTACAAAGAAGTGTAGTACTTTACCCATTCTCTTTCTACATAATGCCAGCTGATATTTTTAACATATATCTCAGGATATATTCCATCTCTTTATTTACTTTTTCATACAACTCAAATGGAAAATTTCTAGGAAATACACATTTTTGAAAAATCTGCACTGGCATAAGTCTGTTCTATATAATTATCAGCAATCTCTTTATGTCCCCTGGAGACGAGTGGTTTGCTAGATTTATGTCTCCTCAGAGGGGACATTCAAATACAAAGGGCTAAGAAGGAACCATACTGAACTAGAATGAAGAATTCTCTCCTGGAATTTCAAAACACAATAGCAAGCCCTAATAGTAGAATCGACCAACAGAGAAAAGAATCTCAGAGCTTGAGGACGCAATTTTTTAACTAACTCAGTCTGACAAAAAACAATGAGAAAAGACTTAGGAAGAATGAGCAAAGCCTACCAAGAGGTCTGGGATAATGTAAAGAAACTAAATAGAGATTTGGGATAATGTAAAGAAACTAAATCTATAGTTGATTGGCATCTCTAGAAGAGAAGGAAAAATTGAGAACACACTGGAACAAGCTCTCCAAGATATCATCCAAGAGAACTTCCCCTATCTCACTGGAGAAGATGTCATCTAAGAGAAATTACCCTATGTCACTGGAGAGATGGCCATGCAGTTGTTAAGAAATTCAGAGAATTCCTGTGAGATGTTACACGACAAGACCATGCCTGAGGCACATAATAATCTGACTCACCAAAGTAAGCATGAAAGAAAAAATTTCAAAGGCAGTTAGAGAGAAGGGACAGACCACTTACCAAGGAAGACCCATCAGAATTGCAACAGATCTCTGCGGAATGCTTCTATACTGTTGGTGGGAATGTAAGCTAGTTCAACCTTTGTGGAAAGCAGTGTGGCAATTTCTCAAAGAACTAAAAATTGAACTACCATTCGACCCAGCAATCCCACTCCTGGGAATATACCCAGAGGAACATAAATCGCTCAACTAAAAAGACACCTGAATGCATATGTTTGTTATAACACTATGTAACATAGCAAACACATGGAGCCAACCCAAATGACCATCAAAAGTGAACTGGATGAAGAAAATGTGGTATATATACAAGATGAAATATTATGCAGCCATAAAGAAGAGCAAAATCATGGTCTCTGCAGCAACATGGATGCAGCTGAAGACCATCATTCTAAGTGACTTATTAAAAAAAAAACTGCATACTACATGTTCTCACATAAGTGGGCACTAAACACTGGGCACATGGACAAAAGGGAGGGAACAACAGACACCTGACACTACTAAAGGAGGGAGTGAGGGGGAATAAGGGGGTACACAATAGCCCATTGGGCACCGTGTCCACTACTAGGAGGAGAGAGGGCTTGCCAGAAGCCCAAACCTTGCTTTCATGCAATATACTCATGTAGCAAATCATCACATGTACCTCATGACTCTAATATTAATCAAAAAAGGCAATCCCATTCATAACACAACCTAAAATAATACTTGGGAATAAGTTTAACTAAGGAGGTGTAAAACTTGTACATAGTAACTATAAAACATTATGAAAGAAATTTAAAAAGACCTAAATAAATAAAAAGACATCCCATATTCTGAGATAAAAAGAATAAATGTTGTAATGATGTCAATATCAGTACTACCCTATCCAAAGCAATCTATACATTCAATGCAATCCCAACAAAATTCCAACAAACTTCTGCCTTTTGTGCAGAAATGGAAAAGTCAATCCTTAAATTCATAATGAGTTACAAGGGACTATGAGTAGTCAAAATTAAAAAAGGATAAAGCTAGAGAACTCACACTTGCTGATTTCAAAAGTTACTACAAAGCTAAAATAAACCACGCAGTGTGTTACAGACATGTAGACATTTAGACATATAGAAAGAGACACAGAGATATATATGCCAATGGAATATAATTGAGAGTTCAGAAACAAACTAATATACCTAACAGATTTTCAACAATAGGGCCAGTCTATTCAATGGAAAAAGAATAGTCTATTTACCAGAGGTTGGTAGAACAACTGGATTTTACAGTAAAAGAATGGTTGGGTCCATATCTCGTATCATACACAAACATTAACCCAAAATAGATCAAAAACATAAATATAAGAGGTAAACCAGCCGGCTCGGTGGCTCAGCCTGTAATCCCGCACCTTGGGAGGCTGAGGTGAGTGGATTGCCTGAGCCCGCAGGTTCAAGACCCACCTGGGCAACTTGGCAAGACCTCATCTCTACAATAAATCAAAAACTAGCCGGGCGTGGTAGCGCGCGCCTGTAGTTCCAGCTACTTGGAAGGCTGAGGCGGAAGGATTGCCGGAGCCCAGCAGGTCGAGGCCGCGGAGGCCGGGAGCGGCCACTGCACTCCAGTCTGGGCGACAGAGTGAGGCTCCAACTCAAAAAAAAAGAGGTAAACCACAGGATATATCTTATAACACATGGGATAAATCATGATGTTGGATTTGGCAATGAAATTAAGATAGAAAACCAAAAGCATGAGAAACAAGAAAAAAGATCATTTGGCTGGGCTCAGTAGCTCAAGCCTGTCATCTCAGCACTTTGAGAGGCTGAGGTGAGAGAATTGCCTTAGCTCAGGGAGGAGTTCAAGATCAGCCTGGGCAACTTGGTGAAAGTCGTCTGTACAATAAATCACAAAAATTAACTGGGTGTGGTAGCAAGCGCCTGTAGTTACAGCTACTGGAAGGCTGAGGTGGAAAGATGGCCTGGTTGAGGCTGTGGTGGCCATGAGTGCACCACTGCACTTCGGCCTGGGTGACAGGGTGAGATTCCCACTCAAAAAAAAAAAAGATCAATTGAACTTCACCAAAATTAAAATCTTTTGAAAATGAAAGGTCACTACTAACAAAATGGAAAGACAATCTACAAAATAGGAGAAAATACTGGAAATCATATATATGACAAGGGTTAAATTTAGAGTATAAAAAAACTATAACAACACAAAGATAAACCAATTTAAAAATGGGCAAAGGACTTGAACAGATATTTCTCAAAAGATATGCAAATGGCAAACAAACATTTGAAAAGATGCAAAACAGCATTAGTGTACTGACTATATATTCTTATTTTCTGCATTCTTGATGCTATGGCATTTGGGGCCTTGATCCTGGATGGACAACTACTACTGCCCTTCCCACGGCAAGCTATTTTCTTTTATTTTTTGAGTCGCAATCGCACCCTGTCTCCCAGGCTGGCGTAGAGTGGCATGACGACAGTTTACCACAGCCTCAATTCCTGGCTCAGGTGATCCTATTACCTTAGCATCCCAAGTAGCTTGGAACTACAGGCACACGCCACCATAGCTGTCTGTTTTGGGTTTTTTGGAAGAGGCAAGGTCTCACTATGTTGCCTAGGCTGGTCTTGAACTCCTGGGCTCAAGTGATCCTCCCTACTCAGCCTGGAGGCATGAGCTACCATGCCAGGTCAAGCAAGCTAATTTCTAAAGATAGCAAATGACTCCCCGGGGAGTATGCCTTGAATATACAAAGCAACCAATCCAGAGCCCACACCCCTAACCACCTCATTTATCAAACTCACACACACACCAAGTCAACATTCCCCCCACCCTAAAGCATCTTTGAACCAGGCACCAAAAAACTAGAGATCACCCACCCCTATAGCCTAAAGCCTGCTGAAATTATTCAAACTAGTCAGTCCTAAACTGCTTATTACTCTGTCCTGCCTTGCCTTGCCTTCCCACAAAAATCCTAACTAAAGCTCTAAGCAATGTTCTACCCTTTCCTTCCCTTCGCCCTCCTGCAGACTCCTTGGTCCTTCCTCATCTGCCTTCATGTGGCATGCCATGCCTCTTGTTTTTGTGGATCTGTGATTGTCATGTCTCTTCATGACAATCATTTCTGCATCTGCATGTCTTATCATTCCCAATTAAAACAAATCTTAGGCACAATTTTTAATACAATAAGTCATATGAAAATCAAAACTACAATGAGCTAACATTTTACAACTGTGAGGACGATCATAATTTTTTAAAATCCCAAAATAGTAAGTGTTGACAAGAATGTGAACAAACCGCAACGCTCGTACATCACCAGTAGCAATGTAAAATGGCGCAGACATTATGGGATAGTGGAGTGGTTCCTTGAAAAGATAAACATAGAATTACCCTATGACCCAGCAATTCTACTTTTAGGTATAGACCCAAGGGAACTGAGAAAAAGGACTCTGACAGATATTTGTATTCCAAAATTCACTGCAGCATGATTCACAATGGTCAAAAAATAGAAACTAACCCAACTGTCCCTCAACAGTTGACTGGATGAATAAGATGTGGTATACCCCTACACTGGATTACTATTCAGCCATAAAAAGTAATATGTAAAGTTGTGAAACATGCTACAACTTGCATAAGCCTTTTATGGCATTATGCTAAGTGAAATGAAGAATAAAGGACAAATACAGACGTAAGTTAGGGGCTACCAAGGGCTGAGGTAAAGAAGGGAGATGAGGAATTACTGCTTAATGGTTATAGAATTTATTTTTTGAATGATGAAAAAGTTTTTAGAAATACTGTTAATGTAATAAATGCCACTAAATGGTACACTTCAAAACGGTTAAGGTGGCAAACATGTTGTATACAGTTAACCACAATTTTGAACATTTAATAATGTAATACACCAAAAAAACATAAAACTGTAAACTTTCAATGGTGAATTGCATACTATGTGTCCTCAACATGTATTTCCTTTAAAAAGGCGGGGGCATGGGGAGCCATGAGTGAAACTCCTTTTCTATCTGAAAAGAAACAGTCTTATAAATGATGATTATAACAAAAACCCAAGCTTGGAAAAATGTTAGACCAGAATGTTGAAATGATCAAATAAGCAATTTGGATACTGAATGCAACAAAAAGAATTATCAGGCCAGGTATGGCGGCTAACACCTGTAATCCCAGCACTCTGGGAGGTCAAGACAAGAAGATTGCTTGAGCCCAAGAGTTCAAGACCAGCCTGAGCAACATACTGAGACCTCGTCTCTACAAAAAAAATTAAAAATTAGCTGGGCGTGGTGGTGCATACCTGTAGCCCCATCAACTTGAAAGGCCAAGGCAGAAGGATTATCTGATACCAGGAGGTCAAGGCTGTGTTGAGCCATAAGTGTGCCACTGCACTCCAGCCTGGGTAACAGAGTGAGATCCTGACTCAAACAAACAAACAAACAAAAAAACATCAAATTGAAACTGGAACGGGAGTAATTAAGTAACAAGGGGAAGTAGAGTTAAGGCAAAACAGTTCTTTAGCAGTTACAGTCACTGATTGTAGACACACCAAAAAAAAAAAAAAAAAAAAAATGCTATAAGATCAAAGAAGTGTTTTAAATTTTCCTATTTTTTAAAATTAACACATTGGTTACAAGAGTGTGATATTTGTGAAAACTGAGACTATACTATGCAAACATTTAAATATTTGTTGTGCCTCATATCAAACTGAAAAAATAACCAACTATAGTAGCATTTTAAGAAAAATTAAGAAATATTCTACTTGTGGGTCTTAAATAATGATAGCTCATGTGTTGCCTTTTCAAATAAAAAAATGTTAGTATGCTGTCAGTAGTCTCACTCCACTTCAGATTTTCCTTTTTCACTTTTAGTATTCTTCCAGTCTCTATCAATGCTTCAAATCTAATATTTAAGATCCTTATGTATATAAAACACCAAGGCTCTTATTCTGTGTATCAACCTTGTTCACTTTCTACTGGTGCCCTTACTCCCATCAGTCCTCTCATTTGCTCATAAATCTTTAGGAGATTATATAAACATCAACTGATATAAGGCAAAAACTGAAGATATCTGAAGAGCAGCAGAAACTCTACTCTTTATTCACTCATCTTTAACACTGAAACCTCTACCAGCAAACAGAAAATTATCTACACAAATCAGGCATACCTTTTTTAAATAAACCACTTTTAAAATTACCTTTGATCTTTTGTTTGGTGTATAAGCTTTTGCATTGCTAAATATCAACCGGATGTCTTTGCAAAATTCCAAAGGGCTGTCATAATTTCCGGCATCTAGAGTTTCTCTTACTGTTCCAAAATCCATTGGGGTATCTATAATATCTCGGTAGTCCTAGGTTTGAAAAACAATAATTAGTTCATAGATTCATTTCCTGCTTTTCGAAATGTAAATGCATCAGATCTCTAAAATATTTGAAATTATAGAAGGAAGAGAGGAGAAGGTTAGAAGAATCTTAGGATTCATTAATAATGTTTAAAAAGAGGTATAGACACAAAGACAAGACAAAGAAATATGCCAAAATGTTAATGTCTGTCTTTTGGTAGTGGGACATGGGATGGTTTTTATTTATTTCCTGCTTTACACTCTTCTGTAATTTCCAAGCTTCCTATAGTAAATCTGTACTCTGATGACTTTTTTTAAGGTCACCCTCCTATTTAAGGACTTAAAACAGATAACTTTTATCAAATCCATAGTTTTCCTGGTGCTAGGCCTGCTTAGATAATAAGGATTTATATAAAACCCTCCCACTATTATGTAATACTGGCTAACTAAGTCTAAAATTCTCAAATGAGTTACAAGAGTGTCTATGAAGTCAAGAAAAGTATGTAAAGCAACACTTCCACCACTAACTTGGTGGTAAGAGAAAGAACATAAATCCTGGGTATCTCAAATCTTAATTTAAATACGTTTACCCCAATTTCCTTGGCACAAAACAAAAAAAGCCCCAAACATTCAAACAATGGAAACTTACTGGATATTCAACCAAATCAACAGGTTGTCTAAATGGTTCAGAATCTTCACACTGAAAAATTAAGTTCACTAGTTCCTTACACTGTTTCTTCCAGTTGCTTTCAACACAGTTGGTAGCTCTGCTGCTCCTTTTTTTCCAATCATGGACCTAAAAATACATTCATAATAGTGAAAGTGTCTTCAAACTTGGGAGGCGGGGAGGAATCACACTATGGTATAAGGCTGTGGTAAAAATTGCAACTGACCATTATGTTCTGTATTGGGTCATAAGAATTATAGCTCTAACTGGAAAAATCCACTTTTCTATAAAAACCTAATACTGTCACATATGTCGCTCTCAACACATTTTCCCAGAAATAAACTTTTGAAACTAAGCATATAACACATTTTGATATAACCTGCCAACTTTAGATAAATTACAGGGTTAGCTATGAAAAACATGCCCCAATGAGGGCATATTTTCCAGTTAAAGGCTATTCCGTGATCTCACTCCTCCTAAATTTATAAAATTTGTTTTCACAGAATATGAAATATATTGACAATGTGATAGGCAGAATAATGCCCTCCTCAAAGATGTCCACATCATAATCCTCCCAAGCTATGACTTTCTCCTTACAAGGGAAAAGTTACTTTGTAGATGTAATTAAGGATAGGAACCTTGAGATGGGAGATTACCATGGGTTACCTGCTTGGGCCCAGTGTAATCACAAGGGTTATTATACAAGGGAGAGAGAAGGGTCAGAATCCGAGAGAGACTGGAAGATGCTACACTGTTGATTTGAAGATGGAAGGAGCCTACAGCCAAGGAATAAGGACAACCTCGAGAAGCTGGAAAACACAAAGAACTCTCCCCTAGAGTTTCCAGCCATGCCAAGACCATGGTTTTGATCCTGTGAAACCCATGTAAACTTCTAATCCACAGAACCATAAGGTAATACATTTTTATTACTTAAGCAAATGAATTTGTCATTTGCTACCACAGAGATAGCAAACAAATACAAATACTAAAACACTTGGAATCTATTTAGAAATAAAATTACATGAAAGTGACAAATCAGATGAGACTACTTCAGGCCTAACTCAATGTTATTTGGGGCAAGTACACAGAGAACATTAATATTGGATAAAAAGCTTAAGTTTGAGGAGCATTTGAATGAAATTTAAAATGGCCTGGGTTAAAATATTTTAAGCATTTTCATATTAATGACCTTTACTTTTTTTTTTTAATTCAATATTTTTTATTATGATATTGTAGGGTACAGTTAAGTGTTAGGTATACAAATATGCTTTGTTCAGGCACCCTTGTTGATAAGAAGTGTCTCCCTATCCCCAGACAGATATTTACTACCATTAATCCCATTGACCTTTACTTTTAATTACCCTATTGCATTAGAACTTCAAGGGCTATTGATGACATCATTATTACCCAATTTCCTTAACTTATCTCCATAGATCCTTCTCCTTACTCCTCAACCTCATTTTCCCAAAAATTCCCCATTAAAAAAAAAAAAAAACCTCAGTCACCAAATCCTAACCTAATTTTCCCCTTAAAAGGTCTCATCATTTTCCCTTCCTCTTTATTCCAATCAAACATTATCCTTGCCTAGAGGTTTCCATCCTTCACCCTACATTCTTACAATGAACTCCTAACTCTTTTAACGCACATCTTGTTATCCTTCAAATTCTATTTAACTGTTTTGCCTGTGCAATTGATTCTCTACTTTAAATTTAAATGACATCCTTAGATTTCAATGTCACCCTAATCTGCCTTGAACATAATAGCCAAACAGGCAATTTGCTCACTCCAACATTCAATCTCTATGCCACTCAGGCCAGTGCTCTTACTAGCCCACAGATATGCCATATTTGCCCACTTTTTGTCTTTGCTCTAATATCTTCTATTTTTTGAAGGGTCTCTTCTCACTCCATCTCACTCTGAGAATGCAGTCCAAATCCCAATTCCTCTACTAAACCTTTCAAGTGATTTCTCCCATTTATCTTATAAAATATTCAATATTTGTATCAACATAACTTTTTCAAAGACAAAACCTAAAATCTTAAACTGATTTTAAAACAATAAGCAAAACACAAAAATCAATCATGCAGAGCAACTTACTCTCCTTCTTCCAGAGGATGTTTTAGGGAGATCACTATCATCCTAGGAATAAAATCAGAGCACCTTAAGTATTTAAATTCTCATTTGAAAATAATCTTAATAAAAAAAATATGAAAGACATTTGGTCTTACCAGAGTTACATGTTATTAACAAAATCTCCAAAGACAGACACTATCAGACAATCTTTGTGGGTCCCAGGTTTCAAAAAAATCACCCTTTTTTATCTGAGTTGGGACCTAACTCTCACCCAGGCTGGAGTGCAGTGGCACAATCACAGCTCGCCATACCCTCAAACTTCTGGGCTCAAGCAATCCTACCACCTCAGTCTCCCAAGTATAGCTGGGACTACAGGCACATATCACCACACCTGGGTTTTTTATTTTTTGTAGAGACATGGTCTCATTATGTTTCCCAGTTTGGTTTCAAAGTCCTCTTCCCGTCTCAGTCTGCCAAAGTGCTGGGATTACAGACGTGAGCCACTGTGCCTGGCCCCATCCATTCTTAATAATCCTTTTTCATTCCCTGAGAATATGCACTAATTCCAAAATTCAAATGTATAGTTATAAAAAAAAGCTTGTGTAATTTCTAAATAGAAGCTTGTGTTTTACCTCTGTCCATAAAACCCTAGAAATATGTAGTCTCTTACAGTTCCTGTAATGTTGTGTTCTACACTACAGGCGTGTGCCATCACACCTGGCTCCTTCTTAAATATTTTTTTGTTTTTAGAAAAGATTGGGTCTTGCTGTGTTTCCCAGGTTGGTTTCAAATTCCTGGCCTCAGCTTTCCAAAGTGCTGGGATTAAAGGCATGCACCACTGTGCTTGTCCTCTGAGGTGCTTTTTATAATATACCTTTCACTAGCTAAAATTTGGAAAGAAAATATATTCCACACCTAAAGTTATTCATTTATATGTATTTTAATTGATATTATTAAAACAAATTATCTCAGATTATCTAGAAAATTCAAAACCATATTTTTATCAAATGCCATTTTCATAGTTCATTGGAGTACAGCAAGAGTTGATATTAGACAATCTTTTCACTTTTCAAAATACCATATAAATTAACAAAAATCATTATTAAAAAATCAAACTTCATACCAAATCATCAGCATTTTGCTCATCATTTTCAGATGTGTTAGAAAGTTCTGAGATAGTTGTACAGTGTTGATTCCTAAAACACAAATTTTCACTTTAATAGTATGCAGATATAAGCAGTTACTTGTTGCCAAGGATTCAAACTATATATAAAAATATAAACAGTTCCCCAATTTATGCCTACCTAATTTCAGACAAAGGAAAACCAGGTCTTGACCCAACCCTTTGTGGAAATAATTGGCCGTCTTAAACCCTAATTTAGAATCTTAAAAGTTTTTCTTCTTTTCAGTTAAGTATGTGTAGAAATTAAGCTTATAATCCAGAAATATTGTATGTATGGCTTTAACTAATGAATACATAAGTGAGTTTTTCTAAGTATCATCAATAGCAATATCTGTACAGTAAGTATCTAGAAAATGGTTGATATGAGATGAAAGAGAAGAGAAGGGAAAAAGGACATCAAAATGAAAGCAAACAGCATCTTAGCCTTACTGTGCACACAGGAGAAAAAAGAATGCTAATGTAGAATTATCTCGGCATAAAAATGACAAAAATGGGCATGTGATTTTCCTCAAGTAGAAAAGAAGGTGATTCTGGGAAGAAGGTAACTTAATTTGGAGTCCCCAAGACTTAGGACAGAATTAACCCAAGAAAAGTTTACAAGAATAAATTATTCTCCAGTTTTCAGCTAGATGTTAAAATAACTGCAGTATATAAATTAACTTCTCCAATATATGATTCTTTCAAAGAATTTTTATAGTTATATGAAAAGGGCATTCAGAATCATACAGCTAAACTCTTTAATTTTAAAGAAAAGTGAAGCTAAGTAATTTGTCCAAAGTCCTCAATGATGTGCACGAGAACAGATTAGACTTGTACTTAAGTCTTAATTTCCAGGTTAGTTTTCATTCTGTGACTCCCAACTGACTTCCCAATACAAGAAAATATGGAATAGCCATACATGTACAAATACTTTCACAGGACATAATCTAAAATAGATTAAAACTCAATCTAACCAGGAGAAAATACACTACAAAATAAATAGCCAATATTCATAAAAATGAGGAAAAGACCGAGGAAAAAAACTGAAGAAAACTAAGAAAACAAAACACTAAATTTAATGGGGATTCTGAATTGGATTTTGAAACATAAAAGGGTTTTTTGGGGTTTTTTTGAGTTGGAGTCACTCTTGTCGCCCAGGCTGGAGTGCAGTGGCACGCTCACGGCCACCACCAGCCCCGACCTGCTGGGCTCAGGCTATCCTTCCACCTCAGCCTTCCAAGTAGCTGGAACTACAGACACACACCACCACGCCCAGCTAGGTTTTGTGATTTACTGTAGAGATGAGGTTTCACCAAGTTGCCCAGGCTGGTCTTGAACCCCAGGGCTCAGCAATCCTCTTACCTCGGCCTCCCAAAGTACTGGGATTACAGGCTGAGCCACTGCGCCCGGCCATAAAAGGATATTGATGTAAAAACTAGTTAAATCCAAATAAATTCTATACTTTTGGTCAGTAGCACTGAATCAATGTTAATTTTTTAACGTTTTCTAATATATCATACTCATGTAAAATAAAATGTTAACCTAAGAGGAGACCAAATGAAGGAGATATGGCAACTCTTTGTAGTGTAAAATGACTTCAAAATTTTTTAAAGTTTCAAAGTTGAATTCTTCAATTTCTAATTCCTTTACTGAAATTATATTCATAATAAGTATGTAAAAAGTTATCTAAAATAAAACAATAGTTTCTCAAGTAAAAATAAAAACTAGATGGTTGTTAACAGCATAATATGCAAAGTCACTTTTACATAACACGTTTAAAATCACTCACTTACTTGATAAATTTTAAAAGTTGGTCAGTTATCTTTTTTGCTGATCTTGCAATTACACTCCCAGGTTCGTTAAACGTTCTGGCATTGTGTTCTATATATCTGACTTCCCAAACTAATGCAGACAGCCTCCTTCAAAATAAAATAGGCAATTTAGGGTTCAGAAAATGAAAAAAACAGAAACCAAGTTTAAAAAAAAATTTAGCATGTGATTTAAACAAGCATGATATATAAATGCAAAGTTATAATGAATAACCTTTTAATGCTGCCAACTCAATTACAGTCATATTCAATTATATTGGACAATGAATTGAAGAAAAGAATTTGGGGACCAAAATCTTAACAAATTACTGAATCACATACAGAGAACTAATAAAGTAACCATCCTTTTTCATACTGCCTAGGTACCTTTTAAAGCTATTAAAATTCAATAAATAAAATATACTAAATATCATCAACCCTAAAAGCATCGATCTCACTGTAAACTGGCCAAGTGGTTTCTGACTGAAATGCACATTCCAATGTTGGATTAAATTATATCAATAATGTGCACTCAAGACAACATTTTATAATAATTTCTTAAAGTCATTAATTATAAAAAATAAACTACCATCAGTTGCTATAAAAATCATTAAGAATATAAAATAGCCAGGCACAGTGGCTCACACCTGTAATCCTAGCACTTTGGGAGGTGGAGGTGAGAGGATAGCTTGAGCCCAGAGATTCAAGACCAGCCTGGGCAACTTAGCGACATATTGTCTCTACAATAAATGAAAATATTAGCCAGGCATGGTGGGGCACACTTGTAGTTTCAGCTTCTTGGAAGACTGAGGTGGAAGGATTGCCTGAGTCCAGCAGGTCGAAGCAACAGTGGCCATGAGTGTGCCACTACACTACAGCCTGAGTGACAGAGTGAGACTCTTAACTCAAAAAAAAAAAAAAAAAAAAAAGACTACTAAAAACGGAGTGTTGAAACATGGTAGTCAATCTTCCTTGCTCTACGAACATCTATCCATAGGCATCTAACACAATCAATGATGGAGGAGAATGAAACAGAAAACAATGTTAATCAGCCCCAACTCCACCACTATACCTCTTTGTTTACCTTTGTTAATATGGTCAAATAGCTTTTAACTATTTGGAAAGAAGGTTTCCACTAACCTGTAAAATCGATTAACAAGTCTCATTCTAATTGTGTAAAGATCGGTTGGATAAGCTACTACAGTACAGTACTTAGGATATGTACATAGATCAACTGGGCCTGCAAAAGCTGCTGCTATATCTGTTAAGGAAGAAAGAAAAGTTTTTAATCAGTAAATTCATTACCTCTAAGTGATACTTCTCTAACAAACATTCATAACATACAGCTACATTTAACACTACTGGCTAAGCCAAAACGTAACAAACATAAAGTGTAGAAAAGAACACAACTTCAATTATGCTAGTATTTTAAAATATTTTAAAGAAAAACTTGAAAGTAAAACTCTTCACTCTAAATAAACTTACCTAGATTCAAAAGTTGATCTATACCACTAATAATTCGATCACATTCTTCATCTCTTGATTTCTGACCCCATTCACCATCTTGTGGTTTATAGAGCAATTTCTCTAGTTCATCTGATGTGACAGAAATACTAGCTCCTAATTCTTCAGGTGGATCAACTATAAATCCCATGAGAAATGAACAGAAAGAGGGAAAAAAAAAAATTAACACAAAAAACAAATGTATGCTATATTGAAACTCAATTTTCAAAGCTTATCAACTAGGCTACCTCCAGTCAAAAAGAGTTCAAATTTGCAACTCTTTTAAAATTACTGATATACATTACCAAATTGCCTAAATTCAAGGTAGTTTACCTACCCTAATAAAATTAAAAACAAAGTGCTATTATCACAGTTTCAGATTATTTTTTTCAAAGAGACAAACTTAATCTGAAGACCTCTGAAAACATAAATTGAATCTGGCAATATTAAAACTTTTAAACTTACGCTATAGTTAAAATTAATTTATAAAAAGTCAAGACAAAAAAGGGTAAAATTATCAAATGACAAATAGCTAATTTCATTAATTTTAAAAGAGCTCAAATGAAAGTTTTTTTTAATGTTTAGAAGAAAAGAAAATCTGAGAAAGCTCAAAATATTTTAACTTATTAAATATCAGTTCTAATATACAGATAAGAAATGTCATTTACCATTGTGTTGACCATCAAGTTAACTCAAGAGTGCTTTTCCAGTGGGGACTGGGGAGAACATTATTATAAAAGCTTATAAATTAAATGGTGGAGAGAATGCTAATGAGAGCTTTTCCTCTAGAAATATATCAGTTAAAATTCCTGCAAACATATGCACATATTTTATATAGTACCAGCTGTTTAATTTCTTTGTGAATGCTCTTAACTTCAATAGCTTTGTTTGATCTTATGTAGTGTTACTTTTAGCTGAGGGATGAAAAATCTTTAAAGTATGGATGGTAAATGATTCATATAAGCAAATTCATGTTCTTTCAAGGAAAAAGGATTTTTATTTTCTGAATAAATATAAAAAGAATTTTTAAAAGCCCACTGCCCTAACAAGCTAACATTTTTATATTTTTACATTCTATTCCAGAATTATGCCTTTAATATTTTATCTACTCAAGAGGAAAAACAAAAAGGCTGTATCAGGAGACAACGCAGCAATGGCTTCCCAAAGGCAGAATCTGAATTCAAATCACATCTATACCACCTAAAAACTATGACACTGAAACTCTGTTATAAGGCTGCAATAATCAAAACAGTCAAATATTGATACAAGAACAGGAATATAGACTAACTGAACAGGACAGAGCCGGGTGTGGTGGCTCACACCCATAATCCCAGCAGCACTTTGGGAGACTGAGGTGCGAGGACTGCCTGAGCTCATGGGTTCGAGGCCAGCCTGGGCAACTTGGCGAGACCTCACCTCTACAATAAATCAAAAAATTAGCCGGGTGTGGTGGCTCATGCCTGTAGTTCCAGCTGAGGTGGAAGGATCACCAAAGCCCAGCAGGTCAAGGTTGCGGTGGCCCTGAGCATGCCACTGCCCTCCAGCCTAGACAATGGAGACTCCAACAACAACAACAAAAAAATCAATTTCTCAACCAACTCATCTTCAACAAAGCCCCTACCAACAACCAATGGGAAAAGGAGAAACTATTCAGTAAATAGTGCTGGGAAAACTGACTGACCACATGCAGAAGACTGAAACAGGACCCCTACCTATCACCATACACAAAAATCAATTCTAAATGGATCCAAGACCTAAATGTAAAACCTCAAACTATAAGAATCCTAGAAGAAAATGCAGGAAACACCCTTATGGAAATTGGAATAGGCAACCAATTCCCAATCAACTCTCCAAAAGTGAATGCCATTAAAAGATAAGATAGATAAGCTGGACCTCATCAAACTAAAAAGCTTCTGCAAAGCAAAAGAAACCATCAAGAGAGTAGGGAAACAGTCCACAGAATGGGAAACACATTTGCCAACTGTAAATCTGACAAAATGCCTAACATCCAGGATATACAAGGAACTCAAATATGCCAAAAGGAAAAAAACAAACAACTCTATTGAAAAATGGGTAAAAGATATGAATAGACACTCCTCAGAAGAAGACATACGAGCAGCCAACAGATACATAAAAAAATGCTCAGCCTCACTAATCATCAAAGAAATGCATATTAAAAACACACTGAGATACCACCCAACTCCAGTCAGGATGGCCATCATCAACAACTCAAAAAATAATAAATGCTGGAGAGGATGTGGGGAAAAGGGAATACTTCTACACTGTTGGTGGGAATGTAAACTAGTATGACCTCTGTGGAAAACAGTGTGGCAATTTCTGAAGAATCTGAAAATCCACCTTCCATATGACCCAGAAATCCTCCTTCTGGGAATATACCAGGAGGAATTCAAACCACTCTATAAAAAAGAATAACATACGTTTATTGCAGCATTATTCACAATAGCAAAAACACAGAACCAACCATGCTGCCCATCAAAAGTGGACTGGATGAAGAAAATGTGGTACATTTACACAATGGAATATTATTCAGTCATAAAGAAAAACAAAATTATGAATTCTGCAGCAACCTGGATGGAATTAGAGTCCATAATACTCAGTGATTTATCACAGAGACAAAGATCTGAGTACCACATGTATACACTCATAAATGGACCCTGAACATTTATCATAATACTATAAGAAACGGATTGGCAGTAGTGGGACACTGCTGCTGGGGGGGGGCACATAACATCAATAAGGATACCCACACTTTACCTATACAATGACCATGTATGTATCTAACCCTGAATTGTACCCCACATTTTTAAAATAAAAAAAAGAAAGAGAACTTTTATAAGCCAAAGAAAATCATTTTTAAACTTGAATGTAAAGAATCTTTCAACTCTAAAATTCTATACTTTTGTTTTCTATGGGTTTGGGGATGGGGCTGTCAACACAAGAACACCACTCAAAGAAAATTAATCTAGCCGGGTACAGTGGCTCACACCTATAATCCCAGCACTTTGGGAGGCTGAAGTGAGAAGACTGCCTGAGCTCATGGGTTTGAGATCAGCCTGGGCAACTTGGTGAGACCTCACCTCTACAATAAATCAAAACATTAGCCAGGCGTGGTGGCTCATGCCTGCAGTTCCAGCTACTTGAAAGGCTGAGGCGGAAGGATCTCTGGAGCCCAGCAGGTCGAGGCTGCAGTGGCCGTGAGCATGCCACTGCCCTCCAGCCTAGGCAATAGAGACTCCAACTCAAAAAAAAAAAAAAGAAAAGTAAAGAAAGTTAATCTAACCCAGCTGCTCCATTTCAAATATCTTAAAATAAAAAGTTATAAGATTAAAAAAAAAAAAACTATGACACTGGGCCCGTTTTTAACCTAAGTCTCAACTTACTTACATGTAAAACAGGGATGGTAAAAAATAGTATCTACCTCACAGGGTTGTTGACAGAATTTAGTTACAAGTAGAGCACTCAGAACAGTGCCTAACACAGAGCAAGGGCTCCACAATTATCCAGGATGTTTTTGTCTCTGGACAAGAGAGAATAAAAGGGACTACATCTATCATGCAGGTTAAACAACAAAACAAACAAAATATATGAAACAATGGTTTTTCAGACACAGAACATTAGGCAAAGGACAAGAATCCCATAGAGAATGAAAATAGGCTGAGCACGGTGGCTCACGCCTATAATCCCAGCATTTTGAGAAGTCAAGGTGAGAGGAGTGCCTGAGCCCAGGGGTTCAAGACCAGCCTGGGTAACTTGGCGAGACCTCATCTCTACAATAAATAAAAAAAATAGCCAGGTGTGGTGGTTCATGCCTGTAGTTCCAGCTACTTGGAAGGCTGAGGCAGAAGGATCACCTGAGCCCAGCAAGTTGAAGCTATGGTGACTGAGTGTGCCACTGTACTCCAGCCTGGGTGGCAGGGTGAGACTGACTGGAAAAAAAAAAAGAATGAAAACAAATGAGGTGAGCCCTGTGATTATACCAGCTTGCCTTGAGAGAAAAGCCAGGCTATGATGCAAGAAAGAGGAACTCAAGTGGGGCCAGACAAATGACCTGAGGTAAAGAGACAAAACTGAGAGTCCAGGGAGAGCAATCAAGCTAGAGTTTATAAAACAAGCACAACAGAGGAGAGAGGGTTCCTCTCAAGCATTCTGCCGAATACTGATCAGCCCATACATGTGAAAAAAATGGAGAGATCAGGAAAAGCAAACGAAAGGATTAGAAATAACAAGGCCTGATGTTCAAAAGGGCCAAGAACCGCTCCTGTGCCCACCAGCCAGACTGGAAAACTTCATAATTCACAGAACACTGCATAGATTACATAAAAGAGACTTACTTTAGTAGTGAGGAGTAAATTAGCTCAAGGCTGAGCACTGTTCCAAATCAGCCTGACATATCTTAAAAGGAAAAGCTGTTTCCAACTAACTTAATTGTGTGGCAGAACAAAATTTAAGAACTTTTACAGAAATACAGTAAACCACCCAACAAGGTAAAATTCATTGTCTGATTTAAAAATTACAAAGCTTGTAAAAAATAAAAATTAAAAAAAGGAGAATTACTAATCAACCAACCAGAACTAGCAGAGATGTCAGAATTAGTAGACAAAACAAGAACATATTCTACAAAATTATCTTTAAAATTCATATATGGATGATAGGAAAGAAATATCCAAATTCAACTTCATGAGATAAAAACAACAATCTATAAGGTGAAAACTAAACTGGATGGTGATAAAAGCAAATCAGACATGCAAAAAAAAAAATTTTTAGTAAATCTGAAGACAAAGCAATAGAAAATTTCCAAAATGAAACAGTGAAAAGACAAAAAAGGGGGGAAAAAAGAAAGCCCACAGACGAAGTCTGTAATCCCAGCACTTTGGGAGGTCGAGACAAGTAGACTGCCCGAGCCCACAGATTCGAAACCAGCCCAGGCAACTTGGCAAGACCTCATCTCTACAATAAATAAAAAATTAGCAGGGCATGGTAGCGCGTGCCTGTAGTTCCGGCTACTTGGAAGGCTGAGGCAGAAGGATCGCCAGAGCCCAGCGGGACGATATTGGGGTGGCCGTGAGTGTGCCACTGCACTCGAGGTTGGGCAACAGAGTGAGACTCCAACTCAAAAAAAGAAAAAGAAATTATGATATCTAAAAGTAATGGATACCTCAATTAAAAATGAGCAAAGACCTGAATAAGCATTTTTCCAAAGAAAATATAGAAATGACCAATAAGCAAATGAAAAGATTTCCAGTATCATTAGCCATCAGAGAAATGCAAATCAAAATGACCGTAAGGTAACACTTCACATACACTAGGAAGGTATAATTTAAAAAACAGGAGTTCTCCAGTAACTGAAGAAACTGGAACCCACATAGATTGTTGCTGGGAATATAAAATGGTACAAGCCACTTGGAAAAACTGTCAGTCTTCAAGTTAAACACAGAGTTACCGTGTGACCCAGCAATGCCATTTCTACATATGTATTCAAGATGCATAGGATGTTCACAGCAGCAACATTCAAAGCCAAATAGTGGAAACAATCCAAATGTCCACCAACTGATAAACAGATAAATTAAATGTGGTAACATCCATATAATGGAATATTATCCACCAAAAAGAAGAAATATCTTGGCTTCTAAAGGACATTTTCCAGTTAAATAGGCCTTGACGCCATGAAAAACTTCCTGATTCCTCAGCTGGGCAAGGGAAAGCACAGGGTGAGCCTTGAACACCTACCTCATAACACTAGAAAGTAAGAAAATACTTAAGTGTTTTTTTTTTAAATGTCAAAAGAACATAAGCACCAACTTGAAGGGGTTTCCAATGGCCAAATCTGTGATAACTTAACAACAACAAAATAATGACAGCAACTGAACACAGATTTTATTTTACAATCTGAGAATGTACTAATATAATAAATAAATGGGAAAGGAGACAATGTATCTTATAGTAGAAACCCAACTATAATACAAAAGAAACAATAAAAACAGAAAATCATTATTTGTCAAGCACTATAGTAGTAATTATTTCAGGCAAGAATCATCAACAGATGCTAAAATTAGTGAGTAGAAGCAGGATGAGAAAGGATTATTTGAAGCATATAAATATATATCCATGAGACACTAATTATAAATGAAAAAGTATTTACTTTTATACTGGAGAAACATGACAGATATCATCCAAATCAAATGATTAAAGTTCACCCAATAACAGAACAAATTGTTATCATGGGTCTCCTAAAATGCACCGAGAAAGACACAACATCACTTCTCTGACACCCTTGCCAAAAATGCCAAACCTGGATTTAATCTAGAGGAAACACCAGACAAATCCAAATTAATGGAAATTCTAGAAAACAGCTGCCCACTAATCTTCAAAAGTGTCAAGGTCATGAAAGACAGTGGAAGACTGAAGAATCACAGATTAAAGGAGACTAAAATAACGCAGT
The DNA here is from genome assembly GCA_963574415.1 of Tarsius wallacei. Lineage (NCBI taxonomy): Eukaryota > Metazoa > Chordata > Mammalia > Primates > Tarsiidae > Tarsius > Tarsius wallacei. Next base: position 20,522 of record CAUYQG010268578.1, read on the forward strand.
AGTTCAATCCAAAATATGAAAGGCATTAGTGGACCAACAAACAAAATTTGAATAAAATCTACAGATTAGACAATCGTACTCCATCAGTGATAATTTCCATATTTTGATAACTGCACTGTGCCAGCTGTGCAAGATAGGAAAACTAGGTATGCAGAAATTTTCTGTACTATTTCTGCAGCACTTTGTTAAGTCTGAAAATATCACAAAATGAAGTTTTTTAAAGTGCAATAAAAAATGATAATAGAGTACACATCCAAAAAAAGAATAAGACAAAACGCAAAGACTCAGATATGTTCTTAAAAATTATAAATAAAAGGAGAAAAACATCAACAAGAGAAGATAAACTTCTCAGTCTAAAAATCTGAAGACAGATACAGTGGCTCATGCCTATAACCCCAGCACTTTGGAAGGTCGAAGCAGGAGGACTACTTGAGTTCAGGAGTTCAAGACTAGCCTGAGGTACACAGTGAGACCTCGTCTCTAAAAAAACATTTAAAAAATAAAAAATTAGCCACGCATGGCGGTACGTGCCTACAGTCCCACCTACTCAGGAGGCTGAAAAGGGAGGATCTCCTGAGCCTAGGAAGTTGAAGCTTCGGAGAGCCATGATCATGCCACTGCACTCCAGCCTGGGTGACAGAGTGAGACCTTGACTCAAATATAAAAAATAAATAAAAATAAAAGTAAATAAATAAAAACCCAATAGGTGAAAATGATACTTGTTACTTTATTATAGATTTCCTTGACTATTAATACAATCAAGTCTCTCTTCACATGCCTCTTTATTTTTCTGCCTGCTTATGTCTTTTGATAATTCTTCTAAAGACTTACTGGTTTCATTAACACATAAGAACTCTTTATAGAAGTGTTTTCACTGATTTGTAATAGCCTTTGCAACGAAGCAGCTATAAATAGCAGTTAAAACACCTTGATTGGAGGCAGATGGCTTGAGTTAGAATCAAACCTCCTACCCTTTCTAAATATGACTTTAGACAAGTTACTTAAAGCTCTCTAAGTCATTGGGCGCAGTGGCTCATGCCTGTGATCCCAGCACTTTAGGAGGCAGAGACAAGAGGACTGTCTGAGTCCAGAGGTTCGAGACCAGCCTGGGCAACTTGGCAAGACCTCCTCACTACAAAAAAAAATAAAAATAAAATAAAAAAATTAGCCAGGCATGGTGGCACGCGCCTGTGGTTCCAGCTACTTGGAAGGCTGAGGCAGAAGGATCACGTGAACCCAGCAGGTCGAGGTTGTGGTGGCCACTGATTGTGCCCCTGCACTCCACCCTAGGCAAGAATGAAGACTCCTACTACCCAAAAAAAATAAAACCTCTGTAAGCCTTAGTTTCTTCATCTATAAAATTAATAATAAAGCATCAACCTCAAAGTAAGATTAAAATAATTGATATATATGAAGTTTCAGAACAGTGATATTTCAAAAAAATGTTAGCTTTTACCTATCTATTATATACTTTATGTATATTTTACAAGGTTTTTCCATACAACTAGGTACTAACTGTAAAGTACAAGCTCAAAAGAAAATCTAAAAGTCACTGGTGACTTTCAAGAGTGTAGTTACTAGAAAAAAAATTTTCTTAAATCCTCATTTCCAAAGTAAAGGTAGACAATTATTGATGAAGATATGGCAGAGACTAAAATGTAAGAAAAAGGGCTTAGCCCCTGGAGCAGATACAGTAAAATCTCATGGAGGAAAGATTTCAAATGGCGGGACTGTGGATAAACAAGAATTTTTCTGTTTTATAAGCTGAATAAACACTAACGACAAAAGAAAGCTTGGTAATGAAAAAAAATTTCGAGTTAAGAGATACAGAGCACACTTTCAAAAAGTTTAGTAAAGAAAAAATAATTTAGTAGCAACGATGTTAAATAAAGCCAAATGAAAGGTGTAAAAAGACATGTTCAAACTTGACCAAAGGAAGGAGGGCGAAAACTAAAACTGGTGGAGGGAATAAGCTAAGTGTAAGCACCAGATCTCTGGGAAGGTAACATAAGTGAACAGTAAGCACTGAAGAAAGGGCTGGCTTTCAAACAGTCATTTACTGTTCACAGGAAACAAACAAAAGACCCACAGGAAGACAGGCTGTGGTAAAGCAGAAGACAGATGAAAGCCAAATTAGACCTCTTTCTCAAAGGGAGATCAAGGGTAACAGAGTAAGAATGAGGAGGGAAAAGTGGAGGCTACATAAAAGAAGTTGGTAAGAGTTTAAAGCAGGGTCACATGAGAAATCATAGCAGGATACTAAGACATAGCCAAAATCAAGCTAGACTCTGAGGCCAAGAATTTACAAGATGAACATGAACGTAATGCTGTTGTCTTCTTTAAATAAAGTTCTGATACTTTAATAACTTGAATACATTTACCATAAAACACAAATGAGCTTTAAGTGCATTAGCAAAATAAAAGATTGAAAACAACATGAAGATAAAATATTTACCATTATCAGGAATTGGTTCCATGTCCCATGGGCTAAGCTTTTCAATTTCAGTATTATCCCACCTGTTTAAAAACAAAAAACAAAAAAACATAACTCTGGTTAGCCTTTCATGAAAACAAATTGCTGACAATAACTAGGTATCTATTATAAAAGTAAGCAAAAGAATACAAAATGTGAAACTTAACCTCATTGCAGCAATGAAATTTTATTTGATTTTTGAGTCAGAATCTTACTCTGTCTCCCAAGCTAAATAAAGTGCAGTGGCATGACCACAGCTCACCACAAACTGACCCCTTCGGCTCAGGCGATCCTTCTGCCTCAGCCTCCTAGTTAGTAGCTGGGACTACAGGCACACACCACCATGCCCAACAAATTTTTTGCTTGTTTGTTTCTTGGAAAGCTGAGGTCTTGCTATGTTGCCCAGGCTGGTCTCAAACTCCTGGGCTCAAGTGATCCTCATGCCTTGCCTCCCAAAGTGCTAGGATCACAGGCTTAAGCTAACACCCAGACTAACAATAAAAATTTAAATATTAGCAGTAAATGTTTAAAAAAGGGTACACTATCAACATAAAGTGTGAAAATGTACTGGAGGTTTGTGTCTTGTGTCCAGACTAAGTGAAGAATAACTCAAAGACAAGGCATAGAGGCCTTGATTGTCATCACACCACAGTCAATGGTTTTCATTCTGTAGCCAATGGAAAGGCATCAGTTATTTTTGAAGATTAATGATATATTATCCACTTCTGAACTAAGGCTATTAGGTAAAGGAAATATTAGGAAGCTAAAGAAATAGTCCCAGGACAACAAGCAAAGCCAAACCAAGGGGAATACTAGTAAATAGGAAACAAACAGGTGCATGTCTGAGAAACATCTGAGAGGTCAGAATGACATGACTTAATGACTGACAGAATCGTGTTTTCTAAACCTGAAATATATTAGTTATTCATATAAGAATCTGCCACAATCAGTTGTTTATAGATGATTAGTTTTCATCTGTATACAAACCTAACAATGTAACACTGGAAATGACTATCAGGATACTGTGGTTGATATGGCTCTTGATTTAACACTGTTCCAAACCACCAAGCATCATCAATAATAGAACGGAATTTGTCACCTATAAGAGAAATGATCAAGTCTGAGGCATCTCTTTGCTAACATTTTTAACTACAAAATACCATATGATACAAAATAAAAGAGAAATCAAAGTACATTTTTATTTTAAAATGAGCCGTTCTTCCACATTCTCCAGCAACCTTCAATGACAAAATAGATGCAGAAAAAGATAATGCTACATTCAGTAATTTACTAAAGACAAATAGTCATACAACATAATAAAAAAGAAATGGTTATGACTAGGTTTCATTGTTCAGTAGCTTCAAAAGCCCACTTTAAAATAAGTTAAACTACATTTTACAACATGAAGTGATGAAAAAAAGTTTAACAGAATTCAAATATATCTCACAACAATATATGCCATTAACATATACTTGCTAAATAAGTATATTAAATACATATACTTATGAAATTACATTTGAGTAAAACTGAATTATAAAATTATAATTATACTTTAATATACAACTGTTTCACAGTTGTTATTACATAAATACCTCCACATAAAACAGTTTCTAATTCTTAAGCTCACATAATAAAAATATGTCTAAATGACACTCGAAAAAACTTACATACATATTATTAATTAAAAGAAGATAAACACCCATAGCCTCACTGTCTTTGCATAATATAAAAGCTAGATAGCAGATCTTAAGAAGGGCACCTAGACAAACCAAGAAAAATATGAAAAGAAAAATTTAACTTCACTGGTTTATGCTATGTGGATTTCTAGATATATTCTACAATTGTATCTAAACACTTCAACTAGTGAAATAAATTGCATTTAATCTGTGTTAAACACGTATTACAAAACAGACTTCTATAATAACGATATCTCTTCGTTCCTACCCATCTCATCATTTTCAAAACAAAATCAAGTAAAATAAACAATAATAAAAGTCACCTATCCAGCACTAATGATTCTTTGGTATAGATTAATGGCTCTTTTTCAAGGAAAGTTTTACAAAAAGAATATAAATCAAAATTAAAGCTACAATTTATACCCGCCCCAAAATTTATATAATAAAATACCCAACAAATAAAGCATGCTTACAGTGATTTTTCAAAAGTTTGAAAAATACTGCCACAGCTACTAGACGTACAAGTTTTGGCGCTTTTAATGTATTTTCAAATTTATGTAAACAGGACTTTTGTGTATATTTTACTTCAAAATCTCTAGAAAACATAAGCCTCTAAAAAAAACCTAAGGAAAATATTAGGGCTATAAACTTATAATTTGAGATAAATCACAACATAATTTTGTCCAAATCTCTAATATAACCCAAATTAATAAACACTACAACTGAATGTAATCATAATAATTATAATAAATCAGCTGCTTCAATTGTGAGAGGCATAATATAATACAGGAGAGCTAGTTTTTCTTATAAATAATTCACTTTATATTTTTTCCTCTATTTACCTAATACTATAAGTTGTTTAGAGAAAAATATTTCTTCAATACAAAACCAACACTTTCAATAAAAAGAGCCTTAAAAAATTCATTTTCTCATGATAAAAAGTATCTTTTCTAGGTTTCTGCTACCTGACAAACCTGGTTATCTATCACGATTTTTCAAATAAACCTACTTTTGTCTTCTCAAAGTAGAATAAAAATCCACTGAGAAAAGAAAACAAGCAATTTCCTCTAGCCATACTGCTCAAATTCCAGGCAAAAAGTTAAGATTTTATGAGGGAGCAAAAAGAAATTAAAGTTTAGTATAAAAGACCTGGTCCAAAAATTTCTCAACCACAAAAATAAAACAAAAACCACTAAAATTACAAGGGCAAACTGAGACTCCATCTCTAGAGTTTATCTGTATAGAATTAAGTTAAAAAAAAAAAAAAGTTTAATTGATATGTTGATAAAAATGAAAGCCTCTTATACTTCATGAGGGTTGAAAAATCCTAATAGCTGGGAAGCTTTAAAGTTCTTTGGCAAAGGTACAACTCGCTAATTATCACATATTCCAGCTGTTTAACATTTTTGTGGCAAAATGTTTTCTTTGGGAAAAATTTTCTCTTCCTCTAGTCTCAACATAATCCTGATTACTTGTATAGACATTACCATTAAGAACAGTTTATTAAGAAGCCAGGCACAGTGGCTCATGTCTGTAATCCCAGCACTTTAGGATGTAAGGAGGGAGTAATGCTTAAGCCCAGGAGTTTGAGGACAGCCTAGGGAACTTTGTCACAACAAAAAAATAAAAATAATAATTAGCCAGGCATAGTGGCATGTGCCTGTAGTCCCAGCTACTCAGGATGCTGAGGTGAAAAAATCGCCAGGAGGTTGAGACTGTGATAAGCCTGGTTCATGCCACTGCACTCCAGCCTGTGGGCCAAAGTGAGACTCCAACTCATAAAAAAGGAATAGTTTATTAAGAGCAGTCATTCACCCTGACAAACTTTCAGTTCAAATGAGGATGACCAGGGAATTTACCTATTTACCTTCTTGAAGTGCTCACAGAAAAAGGCAGCAGTAAGTAGGAAAATTAATGAAGTCCTATTAACATCAGTTATGAATGTGTACAACAGATGACACAGTCTGTGTAAAACTTAATATTTCTAATAAGAGACCAAGAACTGATAAAAGCAGAATAAACTATCCTAGGTGATTAAATTCAATGTGAACACAGGAGCTTCCTTAATAGCATGACACTGTTAACAAATAAGTACACCTATGAAACAGGTACAACTGCTAACAAGTACTACCTGGCCTACATACATTTATCAAATATACCCTGAGGTTAATGATATATACAGTGCTAAAGAAGTGAGGATTCCATAAATGGTCACCACAAATATCACATTCAAATAATTAAGTATTTAACACTAATTTTTTCTGTTCACCAAATCACATGGTTAATAAAGCATTAGTGTATATGAATTTTTTATTTCTTCAAGAAACAGTATCTGGCAACCCTCTTTCAGGTCCCCTCCTGCTGTGGGAGCTTTTCTGTCTTAATAAACTCCTGCTTTCAAAAACAAACAAACAAACAAACAAAAACCAGTTTCCTTAAGCCTCCCCCCATTTAAGTCTCGGTAGTTGTGACATCAAAGGTAAAATATATTGGTATACCAGAACATTTTCAGTGTAAAATCTGCAATTATTTTTCCACTTTCAGATCATTTTAGATCCTAGGATAATTATGTAAACTATACCAGTGTTATCCTGAAGATAAATATATATAATACAGTACAGGGAAGTCTGAAAGGAAATAAGTCCACTAAAGCCTATGGTCAATGAGTAAAAATAGTATTTTCTAAACATCATGTACCATAAGAACAGAAGAAAAGTTGCTTGGCTAAAAAGTTTACAAAAAGTCAGTAAGTACCAAGTCCTAAGCAAAATAACATTTCTTATATTTCTTTCCAAAATTTACATGTTTGTATACACCATAATCAAGAGACTTCTACAACCAAAAAGTTAAGTTAGACCAATAAAATGTGAGATTAATTTTTAAGGCTATATAAAACTCATCAAGGACAGACTTACAAGACTGCCAATTCCTTTGCCTTGCTTCATCATAAAACTGACGCAATACAAGAAAGTCAATAACATCTGGCATATCATGATATCTAAAATAAATAAATAAACAAAATTATTAAATTCACTAGTCTAAAGCAATACCATCCAAAAGAAACACAATGGGAGCTACAAATGTATTTTTAATTTTCAACCAGACCTATTTTTAAAAGTAAAAATAAACCAGTGAATTTTAATTGTGTATTTTAACTTAATTTTTCTATTAAGATTTTATTTTATTATGTTTTATATTACATTATAATTTATTATTTTATATTATATTACATTTTATTATAAAGATGCAGAGTACAAGTAAAGATTAACTACACAAGTAGGCTGCATGCAGGTGAAGTTTGGGCTTCCAACTAGCCCTCACTCCCCCTAGTATAGGACGAGGCATCTTTTGTGTTGTTAAGTGACCCCCACCAAGTTAATATATTCTAAATATTATTTCAATATATAATCAATATAAAATAATAAAATATTTTACTGTATTTTTTCCTTCATAGCAAGGCTTCAAAATGCAGTGTATACACTTCCAACACACTCCATTTGAACTGCCCACATTTCAAGGTCTCAATAGCCACATGTGACTAATGGTTACCATATTTGGCAGCACAAGTATAGCAAATTATTTATTTAAAAATTTTCTCAAAAACAAAGGCAGAAACGATTTCGCTTATAGGTAAGAATTTTCCTACCATATAAGTGGCATGAAAAACCATATAAAACAGACTGTCCATGCCTAACTATTGCTGTGATAAACTTATTATGAATTCTGCGGGGTTCCCATCAATCAGAAGCTCAACCCATATCTCAGGCTGTCCACAGTGCTCTACTAGTTACCCTGCAGGTAAATGAGAAGGGCATTCTGATCATTAAATCAGCAAGATGGAAAATCTAAATTCAAATAATTCCATTTAAGAAATAACACATACCTAATAGAGAATGACTTATCCATAAGTTTTCCAGTTGCTGGATCTATAAATGCTAGTTTGAGGCAACAAAGTGTAGGAGGCCCGACTTCATATCGTATTCCAACTATTTTGACCAATTCTTGATCCTTTAACAGACATGTTTGAAAGAACAGTTAAAACAAAGGCAATTCATCCATACTGTAATCCTCCAAAAACTGCTAAATTAAGTGAACTCACAATTTAGGCCTCCAAGTCAGCAAACAAGTTTAATTTACCATTAATTACAATAATTTTTGCTAAAGTTAACCTCCACATCTTTTTGAAGACAAATATTTCTAATGTAAGAAATATACTCACTTTAGAAAATAAGGATACCCATTTTAGAAAATATATCACAAAAACCTAAGATTGAAAACACAATTCTCTGATAAGATCAATATCTTAAAAAAAAACCACTATTAACAATCACACATTTCCTTCTGGCTTTCTTCTCTTTGTATATTTTTACTTATATAATTTTGCATTATACAATCAAAACGTATAAGCAATTTGCTTATTCATATTCTTCAAAAATTTGATATTCAATTTCTGCCTAATACATTCAATAAATATTTCCTGAGAATTTACCAAGTGCTGTGACCTATTCTAGGCAGTAGGGATAGGACACTAAGCAGGAGAAAGTCCCTATCTAGGTAGATGGAATATCCATCAAATGGATTTGCCATAATCAACTTTCCCTAATGCCAATTTCCCTAATTTATCTACTTCCCTGATACTAAGAATATAATAGATCATTCACCCATTTATCACTGAATAAATGTGATTCAGCTAAGTACAGTTCTCATCATTATAAAGTTGCCTAGAACACAAAATTGAAATACTAAATCATTGCTGTAGGGGAAATGTAGGGTTAAGTTTCTGCAAGATTCTGGTCACAACACTGTAGTCAACCAATAAATAAGTAACCTTGTTTTATGTGTGTTTCTGTTTAAAGGTACCTCACTTCAAACTGTTGATTCATAAACGTTTAACTCACATCCTAACAACTCATACCTAAATGAAGCCTGTCTAACACACATATTTTCTAAGGCACATCACAACCTTCTTGAATTTAAGAACACCAGACAGGACTCCAACACTATGTTTGGGAGCCATTTTAAACAGCAAAGTCACCACAAAAAGCACAAAAATGGGAAACATGTGGCACTAAACAGACCATGAAAAGAACACTTGTTCACAGTGTGAGAACTGAAAAAAGAAGGCAAAGTATTACCTTGTTCAACCTCAAACAGAAATATGCTCACTAGACAAATCACGTTTTGTACCTCCAAGAGTACTGATTTGGGGGTGACAGAAAACTTATAGCACGAAGGTAGTTCCCAAATACAGAATCTATAAACAATGACTGTACTTAGGTATATGGTAATAAGTAAAATAGACACAAATATAACTTCAAATGCATATAAAGCCAAACTCATAGAAACAGAGCCAGTAAGTTGAATACAAGTGTTAAGAATAGCTATCTTTGTAAAAATGCATGTAAAGCCGAAGTTATAGAAGCAGAGCCAGTAAGATGAATACAAGTGTTAAGAATATTAGTAAAATATTAGCATTTTTTCATTTTCTAGGTTATTACAAGTATCAAAAATGTATAAAATAAAAATATAAAGAATAAAATAAAAATCATTTATAACACTACTCCACAGATGATCACCATCAACATTTTTGGGGTTTTTTGTTTTGTTTTGTTTTTGAGTTGGAGTCTCACTCAGTCGCCCAGACTGGAGTGCAGTGGCCACTCCCGGCCACCACAGCCTCGACCTGCTGGGCTCCAGTGATCCTTCCGCCTCAGCCTTCCAAGTAGCTGGAACTACAGGCGCGTGCTACCACGCCTGGTTAATTTTTTGATTTACTGTAGAGATGAGGTCTCGCCAAGTTGCCCAGGCGGGTCTCGAACCCGCGGGCTCAGGTAATCCACTCATCTCGGCCTCCCAAAGCGCAGGATTACAGGCTGAGCCACTGAGCCCGGCTACCATCAACATTTTTATATTTTTCTTTTGGTTAGCTACAAGTGTCTTTAAAATTTTGCTATCATAACCATAAACAGCATTCCACATTCCATTTTTCCTATTAGTAATACAATGTGAAAATGTATGTCATTCATTCCACAATATTTTTTAAAGCCTCAATTACAAAACGAGGTGTACAGACTATGTGAATGCATGATTTGATTCATTCGCTTTTGTAGGATATTTGCATTTTTTTCCAATTTTGTTTTTATAAACAATGTGAACTAGTATACTCATAAACTACAAGCATTTCTGCTTGTTGCCCAAATTACCAAAAGTAAAATCAGACTTTAAAGTTCTACATATTTTTCAGTTTCAGTTCCTATTGCCAAAGCGCTGGAAAGTCTTGACCACTTCACATACCCCATCAGCAATCTGTACCACTATTAAGAAGCCAAAGCCGGGCTCAGTGGCTCAGCCTGTAATCCCAGCACTTCGGGAGGCCCAGGCGAGTAGACTGCCTGAGCCCGTGGGTTCGAGACCAGCCCAGGCAACTTGTTGAGACCTTGTCTCTACTAAAAATTAAAAAAAAATTAGCCAGGTATAGTAGTGCATGCCTGTAGTTCCGGTTAAGGCGGAAGGATCATCAGAACCCAGCAGGTCAATGCTGGGGTGGCTGCACTCCAGTCTGTGTGACAGAGTGAGACTCCAACTCAAAAAAAAAAAAAAAGGAGAAGCAGCCAAAACCTCTGACACTTGCTAAAATGTGATATTTTCTTTCTTGAACTAAAATAAAAAAATAAAAAAATAAAAAATAAAAAATTGGCTAAGTATTAAACAGGCAAAATTATTTCTCTGTTTTATTATGTATGAGGTTAAATCTTTCTTCCAATTTTCATTTCTTCTTTTGAAAACATACATTCCCTCTTTTGAAAATCTGTCTTGGATATGTAAGACTAGTAGTATATATTGCCAACCTGCTTTCCTGAGACCGTAGGTTGCTGTGTTTAACATTTTACATACCTATCAGGAGTATACAAATTCTTTCCACTGACAAACAAGCCATTCCCATAGGATCTTATGGCTTGGTTATAGCAGAAATGTTTTTCAGAAGGAAAGACAGTAATGAAATATGCTCCCAGTAGATTTTTTTTAGATTTATAAATAATTTCACTATAAATGTGCTAATATTTAATGATTTAATAATACAATCATCCTACCCTAAGATCCATTTTTCTCCAAGGTTCCTTGTTAGGGTTCAGTTCATAAATATTATTTCTTCTGACAGCCTCAATATAAGCTTCATGACCCTGTCGAAAATATATTACCTGCAAAAAAAAAAAAAATAGACATTTAAGAATTAATAGAAAGCTAAGGAGCAATATAAATTTTGTTTTATGTTCCATGTTCATGTTTTTAAATTTTATTACTCTTACCTCATCACCCATTTGAGGAACAAAAGGAGACTTTCGAAGTGTGGTGTCAGTAATCCAAACTGGAGGATGAAATTCATATAAATGTTCCATATTTGCCAGTTCTGCTGGAGGCATCCTCCGCAAACTCTGCCAAGGGAAAGAAACAAAAGTTTGTTAGATTAGAGAGGGGTAGCATGCATTGTATGAAAGAAAAACAAAAGAAACTTCATCATTCAGAAAGACCATTTTGGGCATGGCCATCTAATGATTAGTTTGTAAACAGCTAAATATTTGGTTCTTTAATATGCACAGGAATATATCACTTTTAAAACTACTGTAAATCTACCTAGCACTTTCCTAGTGTCGTCTCCTAGACTTTTTATAGATTCTTCATTCTATTTTATTTTACTTCCCATGATAGAGGGCAAAGGCCCAACCTAAATCCTCTTTTACACATACCCTGTTCTGCCAAGATTCCATTTTGAGATTAAACACAGGCTAATCATCACAAGGAGTCGCCTCTTGATTTTAGACTATAAGACTGGTGATTTTTAAATATGACCATGAGTTCCTTATTATTTCTCTCCTCTTCAAGAAGTAAAAGTGAAATCTCCTCCTCTTAGAGACTCATTTCTACTAAATATAATAAAGCAGATGACGCAACGTATAAATTCTAAGTCTAGGTTTACCCCTTGCTATGTTTTGTTAGATCATTTGCTCTGAGGAAGGTCATGAGGACACTCCAACAGCCAGCCCTAAGGAGAGGCCCATGTAGCAAGAACAGAGGCCAAAAGTCATGTGAATAAGTTTGAGAAAATATCATCCAGCCCGTCAATCTCTCAGATTACTGCAACCCCATCAACGTGAGTGTAATATTATAAGCCAAAATCACCCAACTAATCAGCTTCCAAATTCCTGATCCACCAAACCATTAAGTACTAAATCTTTGTCTTGTAAACATCTAAGTTTTAGGGTAATTTATTCAACAACAACAGATAATAAATGCAAAGACTTAACATCTTTAAGTAATGACTACCTGCAAGAGATGAGCTGTACATATAATAAAGGAATAGAGATTCTATGACAATCAAGAGAAAAGTATGAAGATAGAACAGGTTAATAACAGACAAAACAAGAAAAAAGCACCTTAAATTTGTCTCGAAGTCTATTTTTGGTGTTGAAATTGACAGAAAAAAATAAGAGTTATGGTAGAATTCTTAGTAAAATAGAGCTTTCCCTCAGATTTGGAAAGGTATATCTGTCAAATCCACTCAGAACAGTAGGAATGGAGAAGTGTTAAAAATAAAGCAATTTTCCCCAAAATAAGCTTATTTCTTATATGTGACTCCTGCTAATATACCATTGTTAATAAAAAAATAAAAGATCCAATTTCTCAAAGATTTTTAGTTATAAAATATGGAAATTTTAGTTACAAAATATGAAAAACAATGCCACTATAAGAGTATAGAGTATAAGAGTATAGAGTATACGAGTATATAGACCTGATATTTTATTTTATTTATTTATTTATTTTTGAGTTGGAGTCTCACTCTGTCGCCCAGACTGGAGTGCAGTGGCTGCTCCCGGCCACTGCAGCCTCAACCTGCTGGGCTCCGGCGATCCTTCCGCCTCAGCCTTCCAGTAGCTGGAACTACAGGCGCGCGCTACCACGCCCGGCT
>CAUYQG010268582.1:0-21699 GCA_963574415.1 Tarsius wallacei
AACTCAAAAAAAAAAAAAAAAAATTCTAAAAAGTGAAGAAACTTTGATCTTAGACATCCCAAAGGGGAAAGAAGACTAAGAGTTCATCTCGTCCACTGACAAGGGGAACAGGACTTGAAACGAAAAATCCCTGGTGTCATCCTGCCACAACCTCGGGGTTGCTCTGGGAGTCAGATGCACAGAATATCAACTTGGACCAGGTGCTCTGGAAGCAGATCTGGAAGACCCAAGTGCTTTCTTTCATGCTGAGGACTGGAAGAAACTAGCGAAGAAGATTCTTTCTTCATAATACCTAGTTTTCGAGTATCCGAAATGGTTCTAGCCAAACTGTGCTCCGGGTTGGCAGCAAAACAGCCATCTGACACAGGCGACGTTTATGGATTTGTTTCCTCAATGTTAAAGCAAGGGTGTTAGGCTAGGTGGTCTCTGAGTCCACTTGTAAGTAGGAGAAATTGGACGGTGTGTGGAACAGCCAGTCCTACACAGATACCTACTCATGAAAACATTGAAAACCTAAGCCTACAGTAACTAGACATTGAGAAACATCTTTGTGTAATACAAGTCAGACCTTTTACTGGAGTGTGAAATGACTAGTACTTTCTGAGCATTATTTCTGTGTTGATGACAAACCCGATTATGCGTACTACATGAAAACAAGAAAAAGTGTTCTGTTTTCCTAGTTGCTATAAAGAACCTGAGTCCATCTCTCACAATTAAAAAGCTGGCCAGGCTCGGCAGCTCAGCCTGTCATCCCAGCACTTTGGGAGGCCGAGGTGAGTGGATTGCCTGAACCTGTAGTTCAAGACCATACCGGACAACTTGGCAAGGCCTCGTCTCTACAATAAATCAAAAATTAGCTAGGCATGGTGGCGCACACTTGTAGTTCCGGCTACTTGGAAGGCTGAGGCGGAAGGATCGCAGAGCCCAGCAGACTGACACTGGGGTGGCCGTGAGCGTGTCACTGCCCTCCAGCCTGGGCGATGCAGTGAGACTCCAACTCAAAAAGAAAAAAAAGAGACTACTGGGACAGCTACAGAGAGCAGGCTGTTGTCATCTACTGGATGTGTATTGCAGCATTAATTGCATTAAAAGGAAACAAAAGTAAAGACATCATTTGTTATCCAGCTTGGCCAAGGAATATCACAAATGCTATAGGTTGTCCCTGAGATACATGTCTCCATTGTGTGTTAATGAGATTCACAGCTAACAAGTTTGTCTCTTTGGCCTTCAATGCCATAGACTCCATCAGTACCGGAACTCTTCCCACCAAATTTGATCTCTACAGTTTGATTTTTTTTTTTTCTGAATTGGGGTCTCACTCTGTAGCCCAGGCTGGAGTGCAGTGGCAGGATCACAGCTCACTGCAGCCTCAACCTCCTGAGCTCAAGCAATCCTTCCACCTCAACCTCCAGAGCTTGTGGCTACAGGTGTGTGCCACCACACCCAGATAATTTGATTTTTTTGTAGAGACAAGTTCCACTATGTTGCCTAGGCTGCTCTTGAAGCCCTGAGTTCAAGTGATCTTAGCATCTCAGCCTCCCAAAGTGCTAAGATTAACAGGCGTGAGCCACCGCACCCAGCCCTACAGTTGGCTTTTAGAGCTGATAATGTTACTGGGAATTTGTGTTTGTTGCCAGTGTTCTGTGCTGAGTCCTTGACTTCGCTGCAGAAAAGAATTTTAGAGCGAGTCAAAAGTAGCAAGGCAGTTAAGTGAACTTGTTAAAAGTGAAAGCAGGCTGGGCTCGGTGGCTCAGCCTGAAATCCCAGCACTTTGGGAGGCTGAGGCGAGTAGATTGCCTGAGCTCAGGAGTTCGAGACCAGCCCAGGCAACTTGGTGAGACCTCATCTCTACAATAAGTCAAAAATTAGCTGGGTGTGGTAGCACGCACCTGTAGTTCTGTAGTTTCAGCGACATGGAAGGCTGAGGCAGAAGGATCACTGGAACCCAGCAGGTTGATGCTGGGTGGCCATGAGTGTGCAACTGTACTCCAGCCTGGGCGATGGAGTGAGACACCAACTCAAAAAAAAAAATGGCAAAAGCAATAGAAGAGTACACACTTTAGGGCAAAGTGTGGGTGAACACAAGGAAGTACTGTGCCAGGCGTCCTTGTCTTGTGGGTTTTGTGAGCTACAAGAATGAAAGGGTAGAATTTGACTCGATGGGTGGATTTTTCTAAGAGATAGGTGGGCACTCCCTGGAATTGGGGTGCCAGTTTATTACTATAAATGGGCAGGGTGGGAACTGTCATGGTGCTGGAGGGTATGTCACTTAGTATGTTAATAAGCATATAATGAAGATAAAGGTTAAAACAAGTCAACTTGGTTATTTGTGCACCTGCCCAGGAAGATTCCCCAACTGAGTCCTGTCCTGTCTGGTGGCTTGCTCTCCACCACAAACACTCTGAGTAGGCTGCAGCAGGCACGTTGGGTGAGAGTTATTTGAACAGTTTGTGTTTTTTTTTGAGCTGGAGTCTCACTCTGTTGCCCAGGCTGGAGTGCAGTGGCACGCTCCCGGCCACTGCAGCCTCAACCTGCTGGGCTCAGGCAATTCTTCTGCCTCTACCTTCCAATTAGCTGGAACTACAGGCATGCGCCACCACACATGGATAATTTTTTTATTTATTGTAGAGATGAGGTCTCGCCAAGTTGCCCTGGCTGGTCTTGAATTCCTAAGCTCAGGCAATCCTCTCGCCTTGGCCTCCCAAAGTGCTGGGATGACAGGCTTGAGCCACCATGCCTAGCCTCTTTCTTTCTTTTTTTTTTTTTTTAAGTTGGGGTCTCACTCTGTCGTCCAGGCTGGAGTGCAGTGGCACACTCACGGCCACCGCAGCCTCAACCTGCTGGGCTAAGGCAATCCTTCCGCCTCAGCCTTCCAAGTAACCAGAACTACAGCCATGTGCCACCACACCCGGCTAATTTTTTTATTTATTGTAGAGACGAGGTCTCACCAAGTTGCCCAAGCTAGTCTCGAACCCCTGGGCTCAGGCAATCCTCTCACCTCGGCCTCCCAAAGTGCTGGGATTATAGGTGTGAGCCACCACGCCTGGCCTTGTAGATACTATTAATATCCTCTTTGAAGATGAAAAACTTGGGAATAATAAGGTTGTCATTTGCCTAAGGTCAAACCACCAGCCCAGCGTGAAACCCCAGGCTTGATTCCCAAGCTGTGTTCTCCAGCTTGCTGTGGCCCTGCTGCTTCTAGGAACTGCTGTGACTCTGCACTCAGTGCTCAAGTCACTGAAGCACTTAGAGAATGCCCAAAGTGTGCATGCAGAGCAGGACATCTGCCCTTGGCTCCTGGACAACTTCATGCAGAAGCTGATCAAACGCACACGTGAATAGTTAAAAAAAAAATTGTTCAAGGTCACACGAACTTCTGGGAATTGGTAGTGAGCTGTGGTGCGGCGCGCTGGCATCCGTCAAGGACAGCTTAATGACAGGAATTTTGGTTGGGGTCTGCATACCATCTAACAATCACCCACATCTGTCATCTGTGCCAGGGACGTGCCTTGCTTTTGACCTTTTTCAAAAGGAATGAGAAATCTCTCTAGCTTTCTAATTCATTAGGAAGTTATGATAGGCATGTTTGGGAGTAATGTGATGAGCAAACAGCATGAAAGGGAGCCCAGTTAGAAGGCAACTACCAATTTAGTATGAGGTGATGTATTAGTTACCTACTGCTGCATAACAAACTACCCCAAAACCCTGTGGCTTGAAACAACAAGCATGTGTGACGTCAAAGTGTCTGTGGGTCAGGAATTCAGGAGCAGCCTCAGCAGAGTGGCCCAGGCCCAGGGCCTCTCATGGTTGCAGTCGGGATGTCAGCCAGCACTGCAGCTTCCTGGGGGCTGCACGGGGGCTGCCTGCCATGGGCTCCTCGCTGCAGGGCTCCTCAGCCCTCGCTGCCTGGCAGAGCAAGTAGGCGGGAGGAGCAGGGTGTAAACAGCAGTGTCACATCACCGTCCCCGCCACAGTCTACCCGTCACACTAGCCAGCCCTCCACAGCGTGCAAGACACAAGAGCAAGGGCAGAAACCAGCCTCCTTGGGGCATCACAGAGGTGGCTGCCAGGGCAAAAGGCACCCAGCATGGGATGTAAAAACGAGAAGTCACAGAATGGGTCTGCGATGCTGAAAAGAATGTTTGGAAACCCAACAGCAAGAGAAAGGGCGGAGGGAGTGGTCCTCAGTGACTCGGGCTTTGTATCTGGGAAATGGAAGTGGGGAAGGAAAGCAGCATGACACAGGGGAGCCCACCTCGTTTCCTGTTGAGAGATGCAGCAGGATCTTCAAGAAAGGATCGGTGGCTCAGCCTGTAATCCCGCGCCTTTGGGAGGCTGAGGTGAGTGGATTGCCTGAGCCCGCGGGTTCGAGACCCGCCTGGGCAAGTGAGACCTCATCTCTACAATAAATCAAAAAGTTAGCCGGGCGTGGTAGCGTGCGCCTGTAGTTCCAGCTACTTAGAAGACTGAGGCGGAAGGATCGCCGGCCCCAGCAGGTGGAGGCTGCGGTGGCCGGGAGCGGCCACTGCACTCCAGTCTGGGCGACAGAGTGAGACTCCAACTCAAGGAAAAAAAAAAAAGAAAAAAAAAAACAAAAACAAACAAACAAAAAAAAGACAGAATGATGGAATATTAACATGACAATTGACTATTAGTCTCCTTCCAAGTTTCCAAATCTAACAGGTAGCTTAATTGTTATATTTCTCCTATTTTAAATAGCATCTCCCTGCACCCCTTATAAGGCAATGATGAATTCTTAATGCACAGCATGGCACTCACAATCCAAGACTCCAAAATTAATAAATGTTTGTTTCTCAGTTTCTAGTCTGGCTTGCAGTCTCAACACCCTGTGCTCAGACTTGAGCTGTGTCAGAAGAAAATCGGACAAGATTTTCTATCCCCAGAGCATTTTGCATACATTACCACTAACTCTTACAACAAATCCAGAAATTCTTTGTATTCTCTCTCATCTTATTGACAAGGAAATCAGAACTCAGAAAAACTAAGTTCCTTATCCAGGTCCACCCAGCGATAAATGACAAAATGGGACTGGAACTCAGCTGGTTCTTTGGCAGGTAAGTCAACACTGCTCAGCATACCAGCTGCCATGTAGTGTACAGAGTAGGCTAGGGTGTTCTCAGAAGTCTAGGATGCTTTGTAATACACTCGAGCTTATGCTTTGATTTGGTAGTGCAGACAAGTCCGTACAGGTTGAACAATCCATGTCTAAAAATGTAAAATCCAAAATGTTCCAAAAACTAAAACTTTCTGCGCACCAACATGATGCCACAAGTGGAAGATGCCACACCTGACCTCATATGATGGAGTCGCACAGTCAAAATGCAGGTGCACAGCACATAGTGTATTCAGTACCCCCAAGGCAAAAACAAAAATACCTTCAGGCAATGTGCATAAGGTGTACGTAAAACATAAATGAATCTTGGGTCCTATCCCCAAGATATCTCAAGATGAATATGCAAATATTCCAAAATCCAAAAACAATCAGAAACAAAACACTTCTCTTCCTAAGCATTATCAGATAAGGGATACTCAACCTGTATTAGACCCCAGCTCTCAGAAGACCTTGCACAACCAAAGCTAATAGGACTCAGAAAGCTACAGTGAAAGTTCCTAAACTAAAACAAATGAAAACTGCTACTGCTTAAACTTTCCCTCCACAAGGAGTGTCCCTGGTTCTGAATAGGTTAACTGCATCACTCTCAGCATCAATCCCTTTCTTGCCCCAAATGATAAGACCTGAGGTCCAGTAATTATTACAGTAAACTTTGTCTCCTTACTTCTATGGCTATTCCCTCCCCTCCCCGACATCAGATGACAAGCAACTGAATCATAATTTATTCATTTGACATACACATAATGAGTACCTACTATGTGTCAGGCTCTGTGCTAGATATTATAAAGCAATTAATAAACACCTGCCATGAAAAAAAACCCTACAGTCTCACAGATGAGTTTAGATGGAGCATGTTAAATTCAAATGCCTATAACATGAGGCAGCAAGTGAGGACTGCTAGTCGAAATCAACTTTGTTTCTCAGGACGGATTTTACTGACACAATGAAAACAGGAGAAAGAACTAGAATTTGTTAATGCCACAGAAGCTACTTTTTCTCTGAAGCTATCTCTATTCCACAGCTTAGTAAATCACATATTCTTGAAGCAGCAGCATTATATGAGGTTTTGCATTAGTATTTAAATCATTCTTTCACCAACAATTTTAGGGGAAAAGAAAGGCATGTAAGAAGTAGTATGTTTCTGTGTGAGAATACTACTTAAATCCAAGTCCTTTGATTTTTCTTTTTTAAGTCAAAAGCTGATGCATAATTCATTAGGAGAGTCTTTAGAATGGCAGGAGTGAGAGAGCTGGTGAACAATTTACAAAATACACACAGAAAAAAACCTTACAGTTCTTCCAGCCACAATCCAGAAAAGTGAACCATCTACAGGGAGTATGAGAAAATGCACTGATGATGTCAAGTATACTCAGATCCTAATCCTCACTCTACTGATAACAAGAAGACAGAGTTGGGTAGGTCATTGTCATCTCTAAATCTCAAGTTCTTTCTTTCTAAAATGAGGATAATACTGTCTGCCTTATTTATACCACATAGTTCTTGTGAGGATGCATGCATAATCGTGAATGGAAAAGCACTTTGAAAAAAAGATTACATGCTGTGTAAATAATCACACATATCATTATAGAAATCTTAGAAATTTAGTCAGGGCAAGGCACTGACTTTTCCATAAATGTTTAAATAGCTTGCATATTTTAATCTCTATCTCTGTCTTCTCTCACCAAAATTAACTTGGAATTTTTGTCAAGGAGCTTGCTAAATCAGTCAGTTGTGCTCTTACTTCATTATTTTTAAAAATTATCTCACAGTCAATTATTGAATGCCAGGGGTCTTTTTCAGACAATAGGTTCCCTGCATAATGGGGGAGACAGTCCCTATTCAGTAGGGAACTACAATAAAGAAGTCTTATTTTTAGTTGTTGTTGTTGTTGTTGTTTTTAGTATTCAAAGTGACTAAAACATAATTTTATTCAGAAAAAAAGAAAACTAAAAAAAAAAGAAAAAACAATTTAAACTATTATGAGAGCAAAAGCAAGAAGAAAATGTTTTTTTAACTTCTGCTCCTTGTCAAAATGGTCATGTTTTCTGGTCCATATGAAAACTGTATAATATGACCTTTGTCCCTAACTGAGTAGCATAACATTGTAAACCTACCCAGCAATTGCCATCCAGAGATAGCACAGCACCAGGAACATGGAAGTAAATGCTTCTCTAAAGAGTAACTTTTATTTACCAGAAACTGGGGAGAAGGGGGGTGGGGAGGAAGGATTATAGCTATTTACTGGAAGGTATACAGATTAAACCCAATGACTTGTGTGTCCTATCAAATTAACTCCCCTTAGAAAACCTCTCATTAAATGTAATCTAATTTAAATGTGTATCAGAACCACTTATATTTGTTACTCCTCTCTTGATGAGCAATTAGTTCTATTCTTGCTTTCCTTTCCTGATCTACTTACAGCTGAAACACAGCAGAGATCAGAATCATTTATTAAATCATCTTATGCTGAGTTTTCTAGACCCAAATATTTTTTTTTTCCAACTGACCACTGGAAGTTAGACAAGACAAATAAGCCAAAATTTGGAACCTTTAGCTTTATAAATGACAAGAAGACATGTGAAAAGATGTTCAACAGCACTAATAATCATGAAAACATAAGTCAAAACAATGAGATACCATTTAATACCCACAGGAATGGCTAGGATCAAAAAGACAGATAACAAGTGTTGGGATCTCATACACTGCTGGAAGGAAAACAGTCCAGCAGTGCCTATAATGGTTAAACACAGTTATCATAGGATGAGCAATTCCACTCTTTCATACATGCCCCAAGGATTGGAAGCAGATATTCAAGCAAAAACTTGTACAGTAATGTTCAAAGCAGCATTATTCATCCACAATAGCCAAAAGGTGAAAACAACCCAAATGTTCATTCACTGATGAAGAAACTAATGTGAAATATCCATATAAAGGAATTTTATTTGGCTATAAAAACGAAGAAAGTACTGATACATGCAGCAGCATAAATGATAAAACTTGAAAACATCTGGCTAAGTGAAAGAAGCCAGTTATAAAAGAACATATATAATTCCATTTACACGAATATTCCAGAACATGAAAATCTATATAGATAGAAAGTGTACTGGTGGTTGCATAGGAATGGGGAGGGCTGAGGGTGCAAGACAGTGATAGCTAAAGAATATGAGGTTTCTAGGAGAAATGATCTAAATATTCTAGCTATTGGAGTAACAGTTGCAGAGGTCTGCAAATATATCAAAAAAAATTGAATTATACATTTTAAATGGGTGAATTGTAAAATATGTGAATTATATATCAATATAATTGTCCCTCCAAAAGAAAAATAGACAAAAAAGACCAGAAAGTCTGAAATGGTAGAGATCAGTTAAACTAATAATTGTATTTCAAAGTTAGGATCACTTTCATTGCAAAAATTTAATTATAAAAATAGTTTCAACAAACAACAAGGATATGAGTAAAAATTGCCATTTGTCTAGCCTGTGCCATTTGCCAAGAAGTTTATATATTTCATCTCAAACTCTCCTAGCACACAGACATCATTACTTCCATAATGTAGTTAAATAAGAACCTAGGAGAATACGTAATTTGCCTGTGGTCACACGGAAAACCAACAGAAAAAGAACATGGACCCAAAGTTACCTGGAGCCAAAGTTGTGTTCCCTACATTTATAACATCATGCCAGAGAGGGGGAAGGGGAGAAGGGGGGGTAGAGGGAGAGAGACAGAAGAGGAGGGGAAGAGGGGGAGTGAGGGAGGTAGGGAGGTAGGGAGGTAGGGAGGAAGGGAGGAAGAGAGGGAGGGAGAGGAGGAAGAGGGGGGAAAGGGAGAGAGAGATAATGAATCATATTTTCTCAAAGTAAATTACTACATGAGTAATTAGGTATGAAAAAGGAAAAGCCATTTGCCAATACCTATATTGCATGATATTTTCACTCATTCATTAAACAAACATTTCTCAACAGTCTACTACCTGCAAAGTAGAGAAATGGTTGCTAAAATTGTGAGTATTTTATTCATTTTCAGTCTTCATTTACTTACCTTGTAACTGCACTTAATAATTCATGATTATTCAAATGTAATCATCAAGAGCTGTAGAAGGGTATTCAGCTCTATACACTAGCACTCTGTATTCTGAATATAAATGCCAAAAGGAAAAAGTTATGCTTCTTGTTTGTAATCAACAGTATACAGAATTAGCTTAAATGTGGTATCTGCAGGTCTAAATCCCAGCTTTACATGCCTTGCCTATTTATTTGGCTCCACAATTTCTATTTGGATCTTAAATTAGCCCAAAACTTTTCAGAATTCTTACCCATTTCCATTTTCCTATGAAGGGTTAAATCTCCATAACACAAATTAAGACATATCAAAAATAACAGTACATGGATAGATCTCTTTAGAAGCACTCATTGAACCATATAAAACTTTGCCCAGATTTGACAGACAAAAATGGTCATATGTTTATTAGAAAATAAACATTTTCTAAGTTCAGGCTTCAAATTCAGGTGGTTAGCCAACCCTTGATATTCACGGTATCCCAAAAGCTCTAGCCCCAGGAGCCAGTAGACCAGGGTTCAAATATGGACTCCATCACTTACATATTTGCGACCATGAGTGAAATATGCTCAGAGCTTCTGCATCTTTCCTTTCTGAAACCTGAGAAGTAAAACCTCTGCCTGGATTTATAAGTGTTGTTGGGATCTACAAATAATTCAGATTTCATTGATTTCAAATATTTCCATATGTAGAAACATTTGTTTTTGCCTTGCTTAGTTTCGCAATTTCCACAATACCCTACAATGTGAAAGAACAGAAGGAGCATTTTTTGATTTTTGTTTTTTAATTGAATTAGACGGAATTTGAATTCAAACTCCACAATAACCAGTTTTGTGTCCTTGGGGATGCTGCCTAACTCTGTGTACTTAAAGTTGCCTCATCTATAAAATTTGTAATGAGGGCGCAGCCAGTCTTTTGCTCTTGCTAATTGGCTCCATGCAGAAATATGAGCCCATTGTTGTCAAATAGTTTCAATTTTTTTTTTTAATTAAGAAACCTGGAAGTACAGATCAGGAAGCAAAATGTCCTAGTTTTAAGGAAACTAGGCTACTCAATTGTTGGCTACTCTTTAAAAAAATTATTTTGTTCTGCTTTGTTTTGGGTTTTTTTTTTTTTTTCCACACAATTCAGGATAAATTAAAAAAACAAGAACTGGGCTGAAAATTTGTAACTTCAAACATATCAAAATGCCTGACCCTGTATCAGTGCTACACAATTTATTGAATGAATGTCCTCTAGACAATGAATAGGGACACCATGAAGATTTCAAACCATTTTGTGTAGTTTATTTTTTGCTTTATATTCTTCAATTGTTCCCAACATTTTAAAGAGCTGATTTTTATTTGTCCAATTTAGGTACCTAAGATAAGCTTCTTACAGTACACAATATAAAAATTACCCTTTGCCTATAAAGTAAAATCAGCAGATAAAAAATTTGTCTTGGGAGTAGGTTCACAACATAATGAGGAATTTTATCACTGAGCTACCTGAAGGACCTCAATTTCCGGCACACAAGGGCAGAGGTGATATATTCTTCTTTGACACACACACATCTCAGCAGTCTAAATCACCCTATCAGCTTCCACCCTAGATTTGTAATGCTCTACATGTGCAGGTTTTATTTCTCTAGGATCAGCTATCATCCCCCCCACAAAAATGCATTTCTTTCTCACTGAAGAGCCCTGTCTGGACAAACTGCATAACAAGCAATGTGGTACTTGTATGCTAGAAGCAGAAAAGGCTCATGGGCACTTCAATGACTTTAGGTCTTGGTTTTGTGTGTCAGTATTATCATTTTCTTACTTAATGAATGATACAACACATGGCACTGTTGTGCAATCTTACACACACACTACTTGGATCCAATGATAAATGCAGGCATAGTATATCTGCCCCTTTATGTAAATGGCACTCAGAAACAACATCTCAAACAAGTATTGAAATATGAATGCACCACTAACACTTAGCAAGTGTCTACTAACTCTGATATCAGCATCATCATTATTAATTCTACCACCGGTAAGTTATCTGATGACACAAATAAGAATAAATGCTTAGAAATAAAAAGCTTGCTCCTTAGAATATATTTAAACTAATATATCAAGATGTCATTTTTCCAAAGATTTACCAGAAAATGCCCTACCGCACTCAAAATTGGATTTGACCAAAAAAAGAAGATATAATTGACACCAAGTTTTCCAAAGTCAAGCAAAAGAATATAAATACCTCTTATCTTTCTTCTATTCAATTTTATATAACATTGGATAATCTAATATACTATTTCCTCATGAAAATAACATAAGAAGATGATGGTGATACGACAGGATTTGGGATGGGGGAAGGGAAGAAGGAAGTAATTGCTTTTGCTGTCATTATCTGATTTCTAGAGATATCATAGACAATATCATCACAGGGAATCTTTTATACTAACTATAATAAAATGTAAACTTTTCTAAATGTTGGGGCTCAGAAACCAATAACCCCAAAATATGGTACTCTGACATGCTGTACTGAAGAAGAAACCTCAAGGTTTCTGTGATAGCTCCGCCCCTGTCTCTCAATCTTCTATCTCTTCCAAAGCACAAGATGAAGCTGTTCTCTAAAGTTCCTATCTGCCTAAAGTTTGGACCCACCAAAGAAGAAAACAATGAACTCTGGTCCCTTCCCTGAGTTTTCTTTAACTGAATTCGTAACAACAGGAAGAAAGGCTATAATCTGTCATCACACCTGGATAGATCTGTCACAACACTGTCAGTTCTTAGGGTCCAAGAGACTTTTTCCCAGGCCATTAGCATGTTCTTCAAGCCTGCTGAATTCCTCTAAAAATTATGTATTACCCCCCCAATCATCCACACTTCCCTATCTCCCTTTCCTCCAAAAAGAAGGGGAATAACCATTTGTGCCCCATTGCATGGTGGGGTAACCAGTCTGTGAATTTCTCCTTGTGCATGTTAACAAATTTGTGTGCCTTTTCTCCTATTAAGCTGCTTTTTGATGGCTGATTTTCAGCAAATCTTCAGAGGGTGAAGGGGAAGTTTTTCTGTGGTCCCTACATAAACAAGGCTGTACCCTACCTATGCTCAAGTCCAATAAACCAAGAAAGAAATTAAGACCAGTAATCTGAGGCACAAACTCAGAAAAGACTCAGAGCTCCACTGAGTCCTTTAATATCTAATTTTAGAATGTAAGTTACTTGAGAACATCTTAATTATCCTTTTTATAAAATTCCCAGTCCCAACCACAATTCCTGAATACAGAAGGAAGGGAAGGAGCAAAAGAGAGGCAGCAGTAACCAGCTTGGCTATCTAGCACATTATCCCCAAGGAGATCAGAAACATGGAGTTACAAGAGGCAACAGGAAAATGTTTTACAGCTCATAATCAAGCAACAGCTAAAAGACTGCCATGAAAAAGAAAAGATTCAAACACCTTAAAAAATTTTAAAAGGACAGAAATAATTTTCAGGGTACCCTTCTGACAATGGAAGCACTCTGATGTGCCTTCATACCTTCAAGAGCATTTGTCTATTACAATTCACTGACAACAGCTAAAATAAAATATTTATAATGATCTCAATTTGAAACACTTAATTTTTTACAACTTTTTTGAGATTTATTTCACATGTCATAAAATCCACCCAATCCACAATTCAACATTTTTAATAAATTTACTGAGTGGTATAACTATCACCATAAATTGGTTACAGAATATTTTCATCACTCTAATAAGATCCCTTATGTTCATTTACACTAATCCCACCCCAGGCAACAACTCATCTACTTTCTACCTCTGTAGATAAGGCTTTTCTGGGTATTTTATATAAAAAGAATCATCTAATATTCCACCACTTTCTAAATGTGTAACTTTAGTGAAGTCATTTAACATTGTTGTGTTTAATTTCCCTGAAAATAATCATAGCTACACCTCACAGGGCTATAAGGAGTAAATGAGATAGTCCATGTGAAGTGCTTAGAACACGGGTTGGCACACATCAAATGCACAATCAATTAATTAAAAAATAGTTAAGACAATGATTTACTTATACTGTACTACTGTTTCTGAGCCACCTCAAACTCAGCAAGACCAAAAATGAACACTATGTCCGTCCTCTCAAAACTACTTTCCTCCCATGTTTTTTCACACAGAAAACTCTAAGAGCATTCATCATGTCATCAGACACTATGACAAATTCCTAAGCACTTTCTTACTCATTCTCACATTGTCACCAAGTTCTACAGAGTCAACCTCATTACTCCCTTGAATTTGCCTTTTTCTCTTCTTCCCTCAGCTTTCATTAAAGCATTCAATCTTTTCTTTTCCTGACTTAGTGCAAAAGCTTCCTATCTGGTCTCCCCACCTCCAACTAGGTCGTCTTTTCATGTATCCATCCTACTCCTGTTAGAGGATTTCTCTTAAAATGCGAGTCTGGTCATGTCTCTCTCTTTCAAAGACTCCCCATAGCTTTCATTGAGCGTCTTTCATTGAGTTTACCACCAAGGGCCCATCACAAACTGATTTCTGCCTACTTCTGTGTTTTCCAGCTCTGGCCAATCTCCAGAACAAATCCTTGGCACAGGTTGCTTTGAACAACCTTCAATTTTCTGGCTGTATTAGCCAGCGAGAGGCCTCCCAGCCATCTCATCAACTCACAGCATCCTTGAGGCTGCTATTGCCTTTCCCAAATGTTAGCTCAAATATCACTTTGTTCATCAGCTTCCCCGGAACACCTAGCATGATTTGGAGGTCCCTCCGTGCCCAAAGCTGAATGACATAATGTATACATGCAGCTCTCACAGTCCATTAACTCTGCTAGGTGGCACTTCCCAAACCCATGTCCAGCATCACCTAAAGGGGAAGGGTGGAGGAGGAGAGCAGGGAAAGGAGGAGGAGCACAGAGAAAATGGGGAGAGGAAGGAGAAAGAGGACAGGAAAGGGCAGGAAGAGAGGAGGAACAAGGGAAGAAGATAGTATGCCCTGAGGAGAAAGGGTGACAAGATAAAGGAGGAGGAGGAGCAGGGTT
Source organism: Tarsius wallacei (assembly GCA_963574415.1). NCBI lineage: Eukaryota > Metazoa > Chordata > Mammalia > Primates > Tarsiidae > Tarsius > Tarsius wallacei. Next base: position 14,210 of record CAUYQG010268582.1, read on the forward strand.
CACTTTTCTGAGGGGAGGCTTTCTTTTGGGCATGAGATGTCAATAAAAACGTGAACCCTTCTCTTTTGCTCCTCTGTGAGATGACAACCCATTTTGCTTTCTATTCTTCTGATTCTGAATCACTACCACTCACAGTGATCCTAGCGCTAATGTGGAGGAAAAACTTACACACTTCCAACTGCTAGAGACAACACTTCATTTCCTTTTTGAAGCATTCTCCGCATTTACTTTCAACCAGTCACAAGTTACTTTTCAGGTATTCCATCTGTTTTCTTTTTTTTTTCTTTTCTTTCATAAGAATCCATGGAAAACCAGACTTATTTTCATATGCTATAAATATCAAGAATATTTAGGTAAAAGGATCAGGGTTAAAAGAGGTATTAGAGATTATCTAAATCAGCAGTTTCCAAAATTTCTTCCATAGAGTCCTTTAAGGATGTATTCACGCTGTATTCAACACAAAGTCTGGTTTTCAAGTAGCTTCTTGGCCTTCACTTTTTCACAATTTATTTACCTAAAGTCAAGTCATATTTTCAGGTCTGTATAAGCTACTCAGTGCTGAGACCCCTGAATTTATATCATTATTTAACAAAAACCCAAACAAACAAAATCCCAATTTTTATGAGCCTAGGTGATCCTGTATTGGATAACTGTATGCTTTGGGGTTTACTGTAAATTGATGGTGGTCTCTGATCTCCTCACACCTTTCCCAGACTTCAAACTACTAACTTCAGCCAACTCCTCAAGTTTACAGAGGTGAAAGCTCACAAAATCGTCCACATCTATACTCCTAATGACACTAATGTTCTGCCTGGTTCCTTCACAGGATCTTAATAAATGTCTTCTTATCCTACCACAGTTCTCATCCAGGGTTGTACAATGAGAACCCAAGTAGCTTGTTAACTTGGATGAAAAAAAAAAAGATATGTCTTATGATACAACAGTGTCTAACAAAACTCAGCATCGCCTTTAATTATTAATGAAAGCAATAAATCATGGTACTGACTTTGTCACCAATAAAAATCATAGACACTTTTGTATTATGATACAGTTGTTGCAAATTTTTCAAGAAATTATATCTGCTCATGACTACTTTGATATTATGGCAGTTCATGGACATACCAGTTGGTTGTATTTTTAAATGAATTAGCAAAGAAGAACATATATTACTATATAACGAATTGGGATTTTTATATTTTGACAGATATACTTCAACATATTGATTTCTATGTGTTTTATTTTATGCACATAAGACATTATCCTAAGAAGAAATACACGAATTTCACCAGATGGCCAAAGGGATCTGTAATACTAAAAAGCTGCTTTGAAAGCAAAATTTACTCAGTGAATCGCTGTGAATCCTGCCATAACAAGATAGGTAATACAAAGTAAATACTTGCTTGAGTAAATGCTTAAGCTCATACGGTTACTTAGTGGAGGAAAAAACAGGATTAAACTCAAATCTCCTAAACTCTCTTCTACCCCAATGTTTTAAAGGAGTGGGGTCAGAAGCCTGAGCTCCACAGACAGACAAGTCTAGGTTTAAATCTGATTCATCATTTAGTGGTCCTATGACCTCAAGCAAGTTACTTAACCTCACAGAGTCTGTTTCCTTACTCATAAAAAGGAATAGTAACAACTGCCTTATTGGGCTGAGAGGATTGATTGAAATAAAATATGTAAAGAACTTAGCATATTTTATACACAATTATTAAAAAGATACAGTAATTTACTTTGTGTCTAAACATTTTAATTGAATTTTTAATAACACCATGTGAATTTCCATAAAGTTCTACCATTCTCTAAAACTTCCCTGCTGCTAGTATGGCATCACACTCCACATAATCCTGAAGACACATGCAAAAGTCCAGAGCCACAGTTTGGAATTTTCCACCATTCCAGCAACATGACATTTCCTCAATGAATCCTTTTCTAATCCCTCTACAGATAATCAATCCTTCTTTCAGAACTCCACAGCATATTCTCGTGCTTAAGTGAACTGTTTATTTATATAGGAAACTAAAATACGTTAATACCTATCCAGCAGGTTTTGTGACATCCTTGAGACCAGAGACCCTTCAATTCATTATTTATGTGACATTCCACTAACATGGTGCCTGACAGATTGAATGAGAAATAAAAATATATGAAGCTGAATTATATTCCATGCTCATAACAACCCTATGAGATCAGAAATTACTGTCTTTCACAGTCCTACAAACCCAGCTTCAGTGAATCGCTAATTTGCCCCAGAATACTACCAAAAAGTGAAATATTTAAGGGCACTATTTTCTGAATCTCTTATTTATTGGAGAATTAAAATACACAATTTGTAAATATTTTTCCTTTAATACATTATTCCTTTATCATGCTCCTAATTATCATAATCCATTCAGACCTTGACATAAGTATAAAACAGGTAAACTAGAAATGACCTGAGATGGAATTACTGGGCTGTCAAGAAGGGAAGGCAGCACCTTATGCCTATTTATAGCAAAAGAGATCAAGTATGACAGCCAGAGCTAAAGAGAAACAACTACATGGGAGATTATAATGTAGTTTGAACCTGTGTAGGAGAAAACAGGGCATCCATGTTGGAAGCCATGTTTTTCTTAACAAAAGTCCAAATGATCACCGTGATTAGAACACAGCCAATAAGATGTCTAGGTTCAAACAGGAACCCCTGCCAAGAGAGGAACTATGTCTCACTGATTGCATCACACCAAGAGCATTAAGCAAAACCTGTAAGCCTCAAATGTAAGTTGGGAAAGAAACTTCAACAGAAACACTGATTTTTCTGGATATGATTTCAACAGTACATAATTTCCTATTACACCCATGAAGTATTTTACTGATATCAAAATACCTCTAGGCTTTACAAAATGTAAGTGCTGCCTGGACACGTTCGCACATCACCATATCTTTGGCTCCTGGCAGCATCGGGAATTCACCACTTGCTTGTTGGAAAAAAAGGAAAAAAATATCTATGGAATTACAACAAGCCTAGCACCACCAACAACAAATTAACTGTCTCTGTATTATTTGTAAATTGATTGTTTCTTCTTTGGCTTGTGGCAAGTAGAGAACTGCATATAAATGCATGAATATTGCATCTCTACTCATAAAATTTAACATTAGGATTGAACTTTCCCCAAATTCAGAACACCATGATACCCTTTAAACAAGTATTATAATATACATTGGATTTAATATGTCTCCCCTGGCTTAATTTTTTAAACATTGAATTCACTAGCTCCAGGTCAAAACTTCTGTACTTAAATGTCTGCTTTTACAGAAATTGTTTACTCCTGGTTTATTAACTAAGAATTTTTAATAGGCTCTTATTGAAAATCAAATGAGAGGATTTTTTTTTTTTTTTTTTTTTGGTTATAAGTACAAGTAGCTGTCGGCTGAAATATATTCATTTTACAAATTTTACAATTTCATTTCATATGCAAACAAAAATCAGTTATTTTTCAAATTCACTGCTGAAACTCATAACCAGAACACTATTTTCCACTCAGTAAGTTTGAATCTATGTATTATTTTAAACCTGCCAACCAATATTTGAGCTACACATTTTGAATAGGCAGTTGCTACTGTTTTGTAAAATTAACATTTCCAGTCACTTAAGTTAATAACATTCCCCCAAAAATATAAGAATCAGATACAATCCTGCAATAGGCAATCCTAGTTCCAACTCTGACTTTTCAAAATACCTGAGCACAACCAAATTCAAATTGCAACCATTTGACAAATGAAGAGTCTCAAAGAGTACAGAAGATGGCAATCCAGATGTAGGTAAAAACATGCGACCTTTTTCCTTGCCAACAAGAAAAAAACTCCTATCACAGCAGTACATTATTGACATTTTATCAAGGGTGCCTCCTGGGTAGCCCAAAGAACAAAAAAGCATCAAGATGAGGCTGTGAACAACCAAGCACTGAAGCAGAGTCACTTTGCAAGTGTCAAAACCTCAATAACAGAAAATCAGGACCAGTGAACAGACCACATGAGAAAATGGATACCAGAAGAATACCAAACAGCTGCTTAACTGCTGAGCTCAAGCAAGGCAGATACCCATGGGGAGGTCAAGCAAAACACTCAGAGAGCACATTGAAGCACAGCCTGAAACAATGTAACAAAGCAGCAGACAGCTGGGAAACAACTGCTTGGAAACACAGGCTTGAGGCTAGAAAGGCAGGAGGGGCCCCAGGTTAACAAACAGCAACACAAGCATCCTAGAGGCAGTCACTCTGAGATGAAACAGCAGGCACTTCCTGCAGGCCAAACATGACTGCCAGGGCCACATGACAGGGGCTGATGGGACTTGCACACAAAGACCTACAGCTGCCCGAAAACCACTGCTCACCGACACGCTCAGATAGAAGGATTCGTTGCAACAAAAAGTGTACCGATAGTAGTAGCTTGGCATCCATGCCATCTAGTCACTTACTGCTATCCCAGTCTCCCAGGCAGCACGCTTGCCAAGTCCTACGAAAACCATGGAAAGCGTTCACGGTAGTGTGGTCTAAAAGGAAGGGAAGTCTGTAAAATTTAACATCTGCAAGTCTGACCTTGAGCTTTAACTCCTAACAATTATATCGTAGACCTATGTTTCTCAACTGTGGTCAGAGAACCCCTGAGAGTGTCCAGATGTGCTCTCAGGGATCAGTAAGTTTGCCAGAAGAGTTTTAAAATTATGTGTTTCCATTTAGATCAGGGGTTGGCAAACTTTTTCGGTAAAAGGCCAGATAGTAAATATTTTAGGCTTTGCAAGCCCCAAGGTCTCTGTCGCAATTGCTCCACTTTGCCACTATAGAAAGAAAGCAGACACAGACAATACAGATGGGTGTGACTGGTGTTTAAAGAAAAAAAAAAAAAAAGACTGCAGAATGGGTTTTGCCCACAAGATGCCCACCCCTGAGTTAGATAATAATCCAAAACAACACACAGATCTATATGAATATCCTACCTTACAAAGGTGACCACCTCATAACTGTGCAGGGTTACAAGACTTCTAAAACAACATTTATGATGGAGTTGGCACCAAGAATTCTCCTCAAATTGCCAAGAGTAATGAGAATAGAATGAAAGTGAACTCCATAGGTTTCCTGGACATTGGAGGTCTTCTCTTACGAGTATACCCTGCCCTTCCTTCTAATACAGCCCATATTTCCTGTGGTGAACCAACTTCATATGGTGTGAGACAGATAAATCTGCCTCCTTTCTACTCATATGCCAGAATATAGGTGCAGGGACAAGGCCTAGGCCAAGGCAAAGTACACTGCAATTCTCTTGCCAGCAACTGTGTTTCATGGATGAGCTTATGACCTTAGGATAATTAAAGTCCTCCCTAGAGCATTTCTGAGAGAACTAGGGAAAAAATTCTGGGCTGCTACTGGTCACAAGGATCACAATAGCCTATCAAAAGATGGAGAAAGAAATGAAGTCCACATGGCTTCATTAGAGGTATTTGGTTCGGGCAAGCAAGAAGCCTCACCTTCCCTGAATTGGGCTCATATTATTCCTATACGCTAAATGTGCCACTCACCTCCAAAATACGTCTGTTAAATCCCAACACCCAATGTGATGGTATTTGCAGGTGAGGCCTTTGAGAGGTTATTAGGTCATAAGAATCAAACTCTCATGAATGAGATGTATGCCCATAGAAAAGAGGCCTCTGAGAACTCCCTTGCCCCTACCACCACGTGAGAACACAGCTAAAAGACAGCCATTTTATGAACAAGGAAACACACCCTCACCAGATACAAATCTGCCAGCACCTTGATCTTGGACACCCCAGCCTTCAGAATTGTGAAAAATCAATTTCTGTTGTACAAAAACCACCCAGTTTATTATACTTTGTGATAGCAGCCCAAACATACTAAGATAGTCACTTATAGCCAAGAGTCTTTATTATCAAAACAAATAATATGGTAGCAAAAATAAAGGTGCAATGACAAAGTTTTAGCAACAGTTCAAAACAGTAATATAGGTATGCCAAAATCCAGTGCACTCACACAATGTACAGACTGTGAGCAGAAATGTTCTGACATTTCAACTCTTCTCTTACTCATTAAGAAAAGTAAGCCCTTCCTTCCACCTCCCTTCACCCAAAACGAATCTACCTATGTATTTCTTTTTTACTCACTAGCCCAAGACAGAAAGCTGAGAAAGTCTTTAACCCCTTTCTTCCCTTAACCCTCCACATTCAGCTAATTCTTCACTTTTCCATTTCTAATATACCCAAATTTCTTTTGTATCCCTATTCCTGCCTTATTTTACTCCTCAGCACCACTGGGAATACAAATCCTCCACTATAATCCTATAGAGCCAATACAATCCTATAATTGCCACCTTTGTTTCTCTGCTTTGGATTTTACTCTAAATAACTTTCCAAAGTTTATCACAGACTACAAGGTTCTTGGTGACTGGGCTCCTACCAATTCACCTCTCTCCTGTGCCTCCTTTTCTCTATCCTCTCCTATAGCTTTATGCCCTGATCTTGGATACCAAACCTTTCTCTTACTGCACACTTTTCCCCCCAAATATTCCTCCCTCTTTCCTTATCTCCATTAATCTAATTCTTAATTGCTCTTCATGAGTCAGTTCAGGCCCAAGCTTCTCACAAGTACCTCCTTCCCTCTCTGTCTGGGTCAAGTGTCCTCTTACATGCTTAAGAGTCATAAGCATGTCTCTATTTTAGAGTAACTGTCCGTTTACTTGGTTATCTCCCTACCAGACCCTAAACTCTTTGAGACTATAGACTGCATCCTCTCCTGAGTCAGCGCCCCCAATATCTAACTTGGTTCCTAAGACAGCCAAGCACTTACAAATGCTTGCTAAAGAGGAGACGGCATGCACAGAAAACATCTTACACTGATGCCTTCTCAGGAGACAGCACATTTCCAGATAAGAATGACTTAACACTTTTAAATCAAAGGCCAATGCCTATTCAAGCTGATTTCCTGCATCTAAAATAAAACAAGTCTCCCAAAATTTGAATAGAATTATTATATTTTTACACTATAATATGAAGAAACCAGACTATTCAAAATGATAGTCTATACTTACTTTTCCCTTCTCTCCATCACTTCTAGTAACAATAGCTATTTCTGGACTCTGAGAGAAGTTCTCAGGATACACAACAAAACAATCTACAATGTCACTATCAAATATCATTAAATCTTTAGGTCGACATTTTGTTTAAGGACAATTATTTCCTTATCATTGTTATCGGCTTCTTAATTTCCATACATATCTTTTTTCTAATAACAGTGTTTATATAGAACAAAAATTTGGCCGTTTGCGGTGCCTCAAACCTGTAATCCCAGCACTTTGGGAGGCCAAAGCGAGAGGACTGCCTGAGTTCAGGGGTTTGAGGCCAGCCTGAGCAACATGGTAAGACCTCGTCTCTACAATAAATAAAAAAACTAGCTGGGCCTGGTGGCACATGCCTGTGGTTCCAGCTACTTGGAAGGCTGAGG
>CAUYQG010268589.1:0-19836 GCA_963574415.1 Tarsius wallacei
TTTTTTTTTTTGAGTTGGAGTCTCACTCTGTCGCCCAGACTGGAGTGCAGTGGCTGCTCCCAGCCACCGCAGCCTCGACCTGCTGGGCTCCGGCGATCCTTCCGCCTCAGCCTTCCGAGTAGCCAGAATTACAGGCACGCACTACCACGCCCAGCTGATTTTTTTATTTATTGTAGAGATGAGGTCTCGCCAAGTTGCCCAGGCGGGTCTCGAACCCGCAGGCTCAGGCAATCCACTCACCTCAGCCTCCCAAGGCGCGTGATTACAGGTCCTATTGGCTTTCTTAAGAAGATGTGGTCAGAATTGATGAACTGGCCTATCTTTAACAGATCAGGTCATTCCCAACTTAAGAAATCAGTTATTTTGAAATGAAAATCAAGAATAATCAGAGTTTAATCAAAGAGTAATAATACAAGGGAGGACCCCCCAAAACTGAAATTACTTTTTTGGAAGGTGGGCACCTTGTATACTTGGAATTTGTTCCTCCTTTGGATTAAATGGTCAATCAAAGTTTTTATCTGGAAGTTTTGAGAAGGTTGCATCATGATTTGCGGGAAAAAAATGCCCAGTTGCAGGAAACAGATGACTGGTTCTTCCACCATGACAATGCACCTGCCCATACCACACTGAATATTCAGCAGTTTTGGACCAAAAACGGAATGACTACCGTGCCCTACCCTCCCTATTAACCTGGTTAACCCCAAGTGACTTTTCCATGTTTCCCTGGATTTAAAAAAAAAAAGGCCTCAAAGGGAAATGCTTGGCTGATGTGGAAAAGGTGAAACAAAAAGCAGCAGAAACACGTAAAGGCACCAAAGTTGATGAATTCCAAAACTGTTCTGAGCAATGGAAAAAGCATCTCAATAGATGTATTGCATCAAATGAAGTGTACATTGAAGGTGACTTCAATTTAAACATGTAAGAATACATACACAATTTTTATAAATTCAGGGGTTTTTTGAGTTCTCCCTCACACAGCTTTCATATTGGATAATTGTTTTGTTCCTTTACCTCTTCTCATTAGATCACACTCAGGAGACCAAAGAGAAATCTAAGTGAACTATTTAAGTCTGCTACTATAACATAGCTCTAGTAAATTTATGCTTGAAAACAACCTCCCAAGCACTAACAGGGTTGAAGGAAAGAGGGTGAGCCCTCATTTGGATAGAGGAATGATAAATGACTGACACACAAAAAGCTACTTGTGCCTCCCCAGCCTACATAGATTAAAGCATGTCTTTCTCTGATGTGGCAATGACCTGAATCTGTATCTCTTTCAGAGAATCTGGGTCTGGAATATGTATAGATATGAATACTCCTGGGAGTTCATTTGAAGGGATTACCAAAGGTTTTACAGACACCCAGGGATCTTAAAAATTTCACTATTTCAAAGAGTTTGACAACATTAACTGATAATATTAAATGCATTATAGTATTTTTAGCAAAATCCATGCACAAAGTAGAAATACCTTTCCAGGTAAAATAGCTTAAATGTCAATTAGGAGTGCAAAGATTTCTCATCCACTTTGATTAGCTCATATAATCTAAAGAAACAATGTCAGTATAGTCTTATATGAGTTAATAAGTAATAAAACGCCTAATGTCAATCTCATTTTATTGTAGCTGTCTAATATTTCCTCCTAGACTAGTACTAACATGTATATTTTTAGATAGACTATATAACTTTCAAGATTGAATAATGGATGTATATCTGTGTGTGTGTGTGTGTGTGTGTGTGTGTGTGTGTGTGTGTAATAATTGTCTATTGACTGATATTTATTCCAACGGTGATCTGATTTCCTTGGGGTAATACTGAAGCAGATTTGTCATCTTTAGCTATGTTTTAATGGAAAATGTTTTGTGTGTAGTGCCACTGCCCAGATAAGGCGTTTAAACTGTTAATTTATACAGGAAAATGGTAAATTGCTAATAAAATATGGAATCTAAAAAAATCTTACACTAACAAGTATAAGCTTTTTCTATTAATGTTAATTCTACAGGTATGAATCCAAATCTGCCTTGATATGTTATCCTAAAAAATATGCAACATTATAGAGGTTAAAATGCACAGATGTTTGTTATATAATAACAATAAGGAACAGAAAGTGAAATGCCCTTGGTAATTATTTTCAATTAATCAAATGTCCATTAAAGTCAAGATGGACATTATGATAAAGCTGCTTACATTATGATAATGTAAGTAGCTCTCCCACTTACTAGTTGTGTGCCCTTAGTTTATTTACTTAAGCTCTTTATGCTTCAATTTTCTCATTTGTAAAATGAGGACAGTATTAGTTTTCATTGGGTTATTATGAGAATTAAATGAATCCATATGCGTCAAACACCTTAGAGCAATGTCTGGCACATAGCAAGCACTATATATGTGTTGGCTATTATTATTGTTATAGCCTTTAAAATAATCTAAATAAATTCACACATATACAGAATGATACAAAAACTATGAAATTTTCAATAACATTAAACAGAAAGAAAATTCCAGAAACAATGAAAGAATTTTTTTAAAGCAAGTCTAATATCCAATATAAAGTAATCAAAGTCTGAAGAAAACATCATTATTTCCAGTGGCAACCCAGAATAATGAATATTTTCAAACTACTAATAAGGGTGAATCAGAAACCCAAATTATCAAATAAAAAATATCAAGCAGTATACTGGATGTGAATGAAATTTGTGATTGCCAAATACCTAACATATCCCTATATCACACAAACATGAACATAATATTTTGACAAATGTATATCTTTCTGAAGAGATGGATTTTGATATTATTATTTAAAAGTTATAAACCATTATCTTGGAATGTCAGAATTCTAGATGACATTAATATTCTGATTTACATAATATTTTTTCCCAAATTTGCCAATAATTTTTTCATATTTTCCATAACAAATATTAATTTTATAATGAAATCTCTTTACTAAAATAAATTCCTCACCAATAGTTTTAACAAAATCTTTTCAGAGAAAAAGCTAACTTACTATAAACAAACTTGCACTGCAAAAAAATTACATTTATGTATAGACATCTAACTAGAGAATAAATAAATACAGGCCTTCTTTCCCTCAAACTCACCTTAACAACTATTATTTTCCTATTTCATCTAACAGAAGAAAAATGGTACTACACCATCCTCCAAACAAAGGTGGTCAGGTTGGACAACACCAGACACTGTTAACAGTCCCAGTAATGTACATATCACTTTAGAGGTTAACTATTTTCACAGTTTCCCATTACTCTTAATATAATCCTAAAACTAGATAGACATAATATTATTATTCTTACTTTACATTGGAGGAAAAATTCAGACAAGTAAATTGATGTGCTTGATATCAGGGCTAGAAAGTTCCAGAGCTGGGATTGTAACTCAAGTCTTCTGAGTCCAGTAATAGATTCTACTCTTGATCACATTCCCTCCAATCCATATCCTCACCTCCAGTAAGGCAGACGTGGGTTTTCTTTCCCTATTATTCCTACTGTTGTTAGATTTAGCACATGCTTCCATTTTAACAACTGTCTTATTGGACCATGATTGTTTTTTCACAAGCCTCTCTCCCCATCGTACTGTAAGTTTCCTGATGACAGTAATCATATCATTTCATCTTAGTACCCCCAGAAAAAGGGAAAGTACTCTGCACCAAGGAAGTGCTTAGTCATTATTTTCTGAATGAATAGACTGCAGTTTAAATATATACAGTACATTCTACTCACCAAGCCTCAGAGTATATTTCTTTATCAAAGGGTAAGACATATTAACAACCAGTTACTTAATCATTTCAGATTCTACTTACTAATTATATTTTTTATATTTCCATAATATTGAACATTATTAATTTCTTTTTTTTTAGATTGGAAAATATAGTCTATTTTTTCCATATGAAGGAGACCCACCTCCCCCAGATTGGGGAGAAGACTATTATTAAATTTCTAGGCCTTGACACTGTTTACTTCATATTCTTTGGTCTTCGGGAAAGTCCTTTGTAACATTTGTTCTAAATACATTACTCAAGGCTCTCAACATCTATTTATACAACAACATTTTTAAAGACTATCAGCACAAGTCCCTAAGGACACTAAGAGAAATGGCAGATGGTCTTTTCTTATCAAGATCTTACCTTCTGGGGAAAAGAAAGACACTTTGTGTCTCAAAGAGTTAAGTATATCATAAAAAAGCAAGAGTTATGCTCATCTTACCTGCAACTTCCTCTCTGATGGCTCAAATAATCTTCCTCATATGTAATAACATTTGTTAGTGAGTCATAATGAGTACAACTGCAAAACCACCTTGGCACTACAAACACACACCTAAAAGTTAACTACAGGCTGGGCATGGCGGCTCATTCCTGTAATACCAGCACTTTGGGAAGCTGAGGCAAGAGGATAACTTAAGGCCAGGTGTTCAAGACCAGCCTAGGCAATATAAGCGAATTTTTTTTATTTTTCCTCTTTACAAAAAATAAAAAAATTAGTCAGTCTTGATGGCATGCACCTGTAGTCCCAGCTACTTGGGAGGCTGAGGTGAGAGGATTGCTTCAGCCTAGGAGTTCGAGTCTATGGTGAGCTGTGACTGCACTCCAGGCTGAGCAATAGAGTGAGACCCTGTCTCACAGGGGGGAAAAAGGTTAGCTATAGTAGTCACACCTTCTCTGTGGTTTCACTTTCCACAGTTTCAGTTACCCAAGGTCAATCATGACCCAAAATTAATAAATGAAAAATTCTAAAATAAACAATTCATAAGTTTTTAATTGTGCACCATTATGAGTAGTTTGATGAAATCTCTTGGTGTCCAGCTCTGACCTGTCCAAGACTTAAGTCATTCCTTTGTCCAGTGTATCTACAATGTATACACTACCTTCCTGTTAGTCACTTAGTAGCCATCTGGGTTATAAATTGACTGTGAGGGTACTGAGTGCTTGTGTTCAGGTTACTTGATAATGGCCCCAAGTGCAAGAGTAGTGATGCTAGCATATTGGTATAATCGTTCTACTTTATTATCAGCTATTATTAATCTCATACTGTGCCTTATTTATGAATTAAACTTTGGCTTAGTTATGCATGTATAGGAAAAAGCAGTATGTATAGGGTTCAGTACTCGCCCTGGTCTCACAATCACCTGGTGGGTGATAGTATGTATAGGGTTCAGTACTCACCCTGGTCTCACTATCACCTGGTGGGTGATAGAACGTATCCCTTGTAGTTGAGGGAGAGGTACTACTGTATTTCTAAGTAGAAGAAAGTCCCATAAGATACAGCTACATGCACACACAAACAAGTTCAGAGAGTAGTAAGTAAATGAAGAATTGTGCTCCTGAGTCAGCTCAAGCAAGGACATAATTATATAGTATGTATCAGGTTCATTCTCATTAGAAAGTGTTTCATACAATGACAACCATCTTTTGTTAAAATGTATTGATAATGCAGCCTGTTTTAACTAGATTACCTGAACAGAGAAGTGAATGGGGTCAACTGCAGCACTGCATAGCCAAGAGCTTAAATTTTCCTTGTCCTTTAGGATTTCTTTTAATGTAGTTGATGTTTCAGTCGAAATGGCATTATTCCCATTAGCTTTAGGGTGCAGACAGATTTAAAATACAGGAGTACTGGCATTAACAACTTGATGTATTCCCCCAAGGATCTGTTTCACATAATGATGTGACAATCCTAGTCTTCCCTGATTTTTATAACTTCACTAACAGCCTTGGTTTTTTTAGCAGAAGACTTTCTTTTTATATTGCCAATGGAAAATATATCATTAACACTTGAACAGCATCAAAATGGATAAAACTAATATTAGATGGTTCAAGTAAAAATGTATTAATGCCTATTACATATTCAGAGGGAAAACACCATTTATAATTATTTGAATGATTATTCCAGAGCAGTATGTACTAAATAATCAAGCAACTTTTAAACAATAAATATAAATAAGACCCTTACTAAATTTGAAACTAAAAAGCTTTGGCCTCAGATTGGGAGAGAAAAGGGATAGATTGGCAAAAGTATGCATAGACTTAATCAATCAGTAAGTGATCATCAAGGCTCTAGATTTTGTTTGGGGTGGTAAGGTCAAAAGTACATACTATATTACCAAAAATAACTAATTAAATAACCTAATAAATGAATAATAATTAAAAATGAGTCACCCATAAATCAATGGCAAGAATAGGTTAAGAACTAAGAGATTATGAGTAGTCCAATTCTGTGACTCTGAAGTACAAAAAAAAAATGGCAGTATAAAGTAGCACCTGCCATATAAAACTAAATATACACTTACCATATGATCTAGCAAGCACACTCCTTGGTATTTACCATTTGAAACCGTATGTACACACATATACAAAAACACTGCACACAAATGGTTATAGCAGCTGTATGCATAATTGCCAAAACTTGGAAACAACCAAAATGTCCTTCAACAGGTAAATGGATAAACAAACCGGTATATTCGCACAATGGAATATTATTCAGTGATAAAAGAAATGAGTTTCCAAGCCATAAGATGTGGAACAACCTTAAATGCATATTGTTCAGTGGAAGAGGCCAATCTGGATAGATTGGGCAAAACCATGAAGACAGTAAAATGATCAGTGGTTATCAGGAGTTTGGGGGAGGAAGGAAAGTGTGAATAGGTGAAGAACGGAGATTTTTAGGGCAGTGAAACTACTCTGTGTGATACTATAATGGTGGATACATTTGTCAAAACCCATAGAACTATACAGTGCAAAGTAAATCCAAATTTCAGCTATGGATTTTAGTTAATAATAATGTATCAATATTGCTTCTTCAATTGTAACAAATGTACCACACTAACTCAATATATTAATAATAGGGGAAAATATGGTGTGGGAGGGGAGGGAAGAGGTGAGGGTATATATGGGAACTCTCTACTTTTCACTCGAGTTTTTCATAAACCTAAAACTGCTCAAAAGTCGTCTCTTAGTTAAAATAATATAAAATAAAATATAGTACCAGTCATCTATAATACATGACTAATTTCTCTCTATTAAAGTCAATCCAAAATTAAGACCGATTTAAAAGCAAAAGTATACGTGGCATATGTTGGTCTACCAGTAATGTCACAATAGCAACAAAGTAAATATAGTACCTCTTATAAAAATAAAAATGAAGAACCAATAATAACAATCGTGTATTACTATCTTACAGAGCAATCCCTGATGGATATTTTTTAAAACACCCCAAAACTTCATCAAATAAACATATGTACACATAAACTTTTAGACTGAATTTCAAAGATGCTAGCCTCTGCTGTTTCACATGTGACTAGGCAAATAAAATTAGAGGCTTGTTAACATGACAAGACAGCTGCACTTTATTTAAAATGATTAATCAATCAACTGAAAATATATGAGCATATGATGCTGGTGTTAAGGGAAACTTGGGGCACTCAGCCTCCACTAGATCTAGTCGTGTGTTTAAAATATGGAAACAAATTTTAAATACATAAGTCAGATTAATAAATGCAAATGTTAAAACATATTATGCAAACTAATAACTTCCAACAGGTTTTGCAAGCAGCAATTTCCTTGCTCACCTAGGCAACTAAGATTGTGCTATGTTTATGTGCTTCTCTCAAGTCCTGGCTCTCCACCATGCCATGTTGGCACAAAGTACTAAGTATAATTAATTTGCAGTAGGTCAGCTCCACTCACATGGCTTTTCCTCCTTCTATTAAGCTTATTTGGGTTTCATGAAGATTGTGCCAGTAATCGAGAAAAGAGGCAGTCAGGTAGTTTCTTTTTAAGTCACACAACTGTAGCTTTCTATTTGTTTTATAGCATCATCGTTGAAACATTTGAAAAGTGCCAAAGTCACTCATTACTAGGAATCACCTGCACCTTTAACTCCCACCGAGCTGCACGGTAAGCTCACAGGTGGGTCCAAAAACTAAAATTAAATAAAATGAAAGGTAGAGTTATCATGAGTTTAATTAAAAGCCATATATGTCAATTTCTCTTTACTGTCTCAAAAAAGAACTCAAACAAAGATGGTGGAATGTACATTGAACATACAAGTATATGACTGTAAAATGAACTAAGAAGGTCTCCTGAGAGTCACTTCCTAACTCTTCTTCCCCATTCAAATGATATCTGAATTCATGTTTTTACACAGTGCTTTATCAAAGTTTCACTGTATTTATTATCTTTGACTTACTATACTATTTATAATCTCTGCAAAATTAATGTTATTTTCTCACCACGATCAACCAAAGGAGAAAAAAAGATAAAATTTCTACTGATGTATAGTAACTACTGATGTATAGAAAGAAAAATTCACAGAGGAAGATGAAAATACTAATGGTAACTATAATCCTTTCCTCAAAGGTCCATATTAAAAAGATTTAGTGATTATCAAGTTTGAATTCAGATACACACCTCAGGGTTAGGGTTTTCTGGTAATTATGTTTGACAAATATTAAAATAAGCATGTTCCAGTAGATGTACCTACAAAGTTTTCACAATTTACTTCAGGCAGCTCCAAGAAAGATGCTAAAAACAGAAGTGGTTTTTACATAACTTCATATCCAGCTCCATAATAGAAGCCTGTGACACCTAACAGATTCCCAACTGAGCCAAAGATTAAAAAATAGTCACATTTAAAATCAACCAGGAAGACTAGATCACCAATAAATTTCCAGTATAAATTGATGTACTATCTTCTGCACACCACACAACTGCGAAGAGCTCCAGCATGAGCTAAGGCAACTACAGACAAAGTAGATGGCCACAATGATTTAAGGAATGATACACTTTAAGAGACTCAAACAAATTGCATTATGGTGAGACATCCTGATAACAACAAAAGCAGTGACAACAGTTAAATACACAGCAGCTAAGAATTCAGTGGCTCCTCTGAACAATTTTCTTTAAGATGAAGTCAGAGGTAACAATAGCACCCCAAACTGTAAAAAGTGGCTACAGTCTCAAACTATTAAAAAGACTCCCATATCCTGATCTGTAAAAATAAATCTGAACAAAGAGAGCATAAACTCCACCAACGTGACCAACTCTTTACATAGTAAAGATCAGTAACCTACAATGCGTAGCATCTCTGGTTATAAAGAAAGCTGATTATCTATTTCTCCTAATTTTATTTTATTTTTTTCATAAGGACTCTCTGATGACACTGAAACTCAGCATTCCAATATACATTATCAAAAACAAGTTAATTTTAATACTTCCAAGCATGTTTTTACTTTCTGCCAAATTGTGTAAACTCATAGGCTAAGTGAGATGACCTTTAAAACAAAGGAGAAAAACAACCTTAAGAAAAGCCCAGCATCAATTTTTCATGAATTAGCCATTGGTGGGTTTGGATTTCATGAGATTAAATGTCAATCTCATAGTTGGTGAACTGCCCCACCTACTGATCCAAATGAAAACACAAGAAATCCATCACCAAAATATTGACAGTTTGTGATTTGTTTTAAGACATGCCTTTTTACCAGGATTCTGAGAATAATATATCCCTACTATACCAAATTAATAGAAGGTCCTGACATAATCATTTCACATCTAACAAAAATGCTGAGTAGCTTTTAAAGACATTCCTAGCAACAAAACTATTTAAATATAGTTTGCTTATAACTAAAGAAAGCACAGAGGAATTTATCAGTATATAGTTTAGTATATAAATCCAGAATTACAGTACTTAGAGTACAGCTATTAATTTCTCTTACACAGATCATCTGCTGTAAACTGCAAGATGAAGCTTTTTTAAAAGAGATTGTGAGGCTGTATTTGCTTTAACTGAACAAGATGTGTTATTACAGCCAACCTGTATAGAAAATACTGACTTAACATGTGCTAGACACATATTTGCATGAGTCATTAAGCATAGATAATAACATGAAAAAAACAGAAAAAATAATTTTGATATAATGTCAGCATATTGGATATGTGTTACTATACAAAGCTTGTCAAAAGTCAGGTCACTTAAA
Organism: Tarsius wallacei; assembly: GCA_963574415.1. Taxonomy (NCBI): domain Eukaryota; kingdom Metazoa; phylum Chordata; class Mammalia; order Primates; family Tarsiidae; genus Tarsius; species Tarsius wallacei. The sequence continues at coordinate 9,977 of CAUYQG010268589.1, forward strand.
GAACAAAGGAAGAATGAATGCAGACAGGAAATTATTGAATTCAGTCACTTTCTATTGTGCATCAATGAAAATCACAATGAGACCTTCCCCAAAATGAAATACTAGTGGATTTATGAAGGACAGAGCATGTACACAATAAGAAATGGCATATCATCAAGATTGCCTTTTAGAAAATAATGTTCATTTACATGCTTATTGGTAAAGCGCAGACATCTTCACCACTATAAATTACAACCATGTGACCAAAAACTATTTGTATCCCCTTAACTCTATTGAAATAAAAATAAAATAAAATGTTTGTTGGTTCACATATAACAGTTGGCATTACATAATATTTTAAGCTAAATATGGTACACTTTAATGACTCAAAGACACTGTATGTGGCCTATTTTTTCAGTGTATTTTTCGTGTTATTTATTTTTAAATTAAAAAAGCTACTTATTCCTATTCTTCCTGAAATATGTTTCTAATGCAATTATTATGCCATTTTAAGAGACTGAATTGAATATCTTATTTTTAAAATAAAATCAATTCTTAAATATACCAGAAGATAAGATAAAATTAGGTCCAAAGTTAGATATGTTCCTAACTCATGCCTATGCTTCAAGTCTATATACTGATAAATTGGAATAACAACAACAAGAAAACAATGGCACCAAACACTCATATAACATTCACTATGAACAAGGCCACTATTCTAAATATCGTCATTCTTTTAATCTTCATGACAACCCTAGGAGGTAATATTTTGTTTCTCCTATTTAACAGATGAGGATATTGAGATATAAGAGGTTGGGTAACCTGCCCAAGGTCACTTAGATAGTAAGTGGCAGTGTCAGGTTCCAAATCAAGCACTCTTGACTCCAGAGTTCATCTGCCTTCATGTGCCACACTGGAGCATCGTAATCGCCTACCCATTGTGAAAGAAGCAGATGGTCTCTTGCAAGAACTTTTTTTTTTTTCTTTGAGTTGGAGTCTCACTCTTGTTGCCAGGCTGGAGTGCAGTGACACGCTCACAGCCACCACAGCGTCGATCTGCTGGGGTTGGGTGATCCTTCCACTTCAGCCTTCCAGCAAGTACTTTTTAACTGACAGATGTTTATAACTAGTTCTCAGAGGAGTAGAAGCTGTGGAATTAATCGGGTTCAAGGTGTTGTAAAGGTGGATGCACAGGATTTATAATGGGATTAGGAAAAAGAAAAGATAAAAATTTGATGTTTTGTGAAGAGTAGAAATTACATGTGGGGAGAAATATAGGCAAAGAAAAGTACACAGCAAGGGAGGTATTAGGATGGTCAACATGAGGCAGCTAGACTGAGTTTCTCCTATGGAGTGAACCAAGATGAAGAGTTTCCTCAACACTCAGAGAGGAAGGGATTTAGCGGCAGCCGCCCCCAGGAGCCTCCAAGAGAGAGATAATAACTGCTTAGAGCAAGGAAGAAGGAAAAAAATATCTGTCGACCTGGGCAGGAACTCACCAGATGCTCTCCTGCACCACACAGTCCACTGCAGCCCCCAGACACAATAGGGAGGGTGAATGACAGAACTTTGGGAGTTCTGTGCTCCTGCTGAGCACTTGCAGGGATCCCTTGGGTCTCATAAGACCCCATCCCCTTAGAGGAAACCCCCTTCCCCATAGCCGTGCTCAGCCATGGAGTGGTACAGGAAAAAAGCCTAGAGCAGCCAACTGCCATACCCCAGGAACTCAACCCTTGCTTTCCAGCCAGCTTGAGAAGGAACAGACCCCAAGGGCAAATTCTGCAGCTGTAGACAGTTCCTGGCTGAGCAGGTTGACTGAGAATACCTAAAGCCCTGATGCCAGCTGTACCTCAGTATTCAAATCACAGATTGCCTGAGGCCAAGGCGAAATGGGGGAGGGGCGCACTGTCATAGCAACCTCTCACTCTCCTTGTGAAGTCTTCTGGTCCTGCTCTGCACAACAGCATTACCTCCTGTGGCCTGAGACTCCTTCCTAATTCCCACTGGGGCAGCTAAGAGTGCACACTTGTGGGGTGCTCCATCTCCTTTCCCCTGCATTAACCTAGAAGGCTAAAACCGGAAAGAAAACTTAGGAAATCCTCAGAGCCCTGTCCTCAGCCTTGACTGGCAGGGCACTTCCTTGGAGAAACACTCTACAAGGAGAAACCCTATAGCCACCATCATACCCGGCTTTCTCCTACAACAGCCACTCGTGGCCAGAGGTCAACAGTACAACCAACCACATCTGATACAACACTTCAGCTTTGGGGAAGGCCTGATCCCAAATGCCAGCTAACAACACTTTCCATGCCATTTCAGTCACTCATGATGCCATGAGCCAGTGTAGATACATGGCAAAGGACTGCCACATCAAGCAATTAAGAAACTCACCACATCAAGACTATATGTAACCAAAGAAACCCTAAAGTGTCTACTTCAGCCTCCTGCCAACCACAAATAAAAAGAAATCATCTACCCAAATGAGAAGGAACCAGAAAAATAACTCCAACAATATGAAAAAACAGAGTTCTCCAACACTCCCAAAGGATCATGCCAACTCTTTGGCAACAAGCCCTAAGCAAAATGAAATTGTTGAAATTCCAGACATAGAATTCAAAAGTTTGATGATAAAATTGGTCAAGGAACTTAAGAAGAAAACTGAAAACAAACATAAAAATTTTAAAAGCTATTCAGGACATGGAAGAAAAATTCTCCAGAGATAGACACCTTAAAAAAAAAAGAAAAAAACAAGCTGAAATTTTGGAACTGAAAGAAGTATTTAGGGAAGTGCAAAATGCAGTGGAAAGTTTTAACAGTAGACTAGAACAAGCAGAGGAAAGGATCTTAGAACTCGAAGACAAGGCTTTTGAACTAACCCAACAAAGAAAAAGGATCAAGAGCATGAAACAAAGTCTCCCAAGAAATATGGGATTATGTAAAATGTCCAAACCTAAGAACCATAGGTGTTCCGGAGGAAGAAGAGAAGGCAACAGGTTTGGAAAACCTATTTGAGGGAATAATGGAGAAAAACTCCTCTGGCATTGCCAGAAATCTAAACATCCAAATACAAGAAGCCCAAAGAACTCCCAGAAGATTCATTGCAAAAAGGACAACCCCAAGGCATATAATCATGCAACTATGCAAAGTTATTGTGAAGGAAAGAATTTTAAGAGAAGTGAAACTAAAGCATCAAAAACTTACAAAGGCAAACCTATCAAACTAACAGCAGACTTCTCAGGAGAAATCCTACAAAGCAGAAGGGATTGGGGCCCCACTTTCTTTTTTTCTTTAATTTTGGATTATATATTTATTAACAAGCACACACAATTTTTTTTGCCATTAGTCTTATTGATAGGCATCCTGAACTGATTTATTATTGATTTATTTTATTTTAAAGATGTGGGGCACAATTCAGGATTAGGTACACAAGTAGTCATCATACAGTTAACATTTGGACCACCTTTTGGTCCCCACTTCACCTCTTATTGATGTTATGTGCCCCATTCATCAGGCAGTTTTCTGGCTACTGCCAATCACTTTCTTATAATATTATGGTAAATGCTCAGGGTCCACCTGTGAGTGAGAACATGTGGTACTCAGTTCTTTGTTTCTGTGATAGACCACTCAGTATTATAGACTCTAAATCCATCCAAGTTGCTGCGAAGTCCATAACCTTCTTTATGGCTGCGTAATATTCTCATGTATATGTACCGCAGTCTTTTTTATCCAGTCCACTTTTGCTGGGCAGCACAGTTGGTTCCATGTTTTTGCTATTGTGAATAGTGCTGCAATAAACATGCATGTGCAGGTATCTTTTTTGTAGAGTGATTTAAGTTCCTCTGGGTATATTCCCAGAAGGGGATTGCTGGGTTATACGGAGGGTCAATTTCTAGTTCTTTAAGGAATTGCCGCACTGCTTTCCATAGAGGTTAAACTAGTTTGCATTCCTACCAACAGTGTAGAAGCATTCCCTTTTCTCCACATCCTTGCCAATGTCTGTTGTTTTTTGTTTTATTAATGATGTGGGGCCCCATTTTCAATCTCCTCAAATGGAATAACAGTCAGCCTAGGATTTTTGTATCCTGCAAAACTAAGTGTCATAAACAAAGGAGAAAAGAGGTCCCTTGCAGACAAGAAAACTGAGAAAATTTGTCACCACTAAACCTGCTTTACAAGAAATATTCAAAGGAGTTCTAAATACTGAAACAAGAGGTCGAAACACACCAGGAGAAAAACATTGGAAATAATAAAGTTCACAGGCTTTATGTCCAACACGATAGAGAAAATAAATAAAGCAACCAGATAACAACCAGTGTGATAAGTAGACTAGTACCTTACATATCATTATTAACTCTGAACGTAAATGGTTTCAATGTTCCACTAAAAAGATATAGACTGGCAGAATGTATAAGAAAACACAACCCACCGGGCTCAGCGGCTCAGCCTGTAATCCCGCCCTTTGGGAGGCTGAGGTAAGTGGATTGCCTGAGCCCGCGGGTTCGAGACCCGCCTGGGCAACTTGGTGAGACCTCATCTCTATAATAAATCAAAAAATTAGGCGGGCGTGGTAGCGCGCACCTGTAGTTCCAGCTACTTGGAAGGCTGAGGCGGAAGGATTGCCGGAGCCCAGCAGGTCAAGGCTGCGGTGGCCGGGAACGGCCACTGCACTCCAGTCTGGGTGACAGAGTGAGACTCCAACTCAAAAAAGAAAAAAAAAGGAAAACACAACCCAAATATCTTGCTGCCTTCAAGAGACCCACTTAACTCACAAAGACTCCTATTGACTCAAAGTGAAGGAGGAGATATCCCATGCAAATAGAAGCCAAAAATGAGCAAGAATAGCCATTCTCATATGAGATAAAACAGACTTTAAATTAACAACACTAAAAAAAACACACAAAGATGGCTATTATATAATGATAAAGGGATCAATCCAATGAGATAATGTAATAATTTTAAATATATATGCACCTACCACCAGTTCCCCAGCTTTATAAAACAAGTTCTACTAGACATAAAAAGAGAGATAGACAACAATATAATAATAGTGGGAGACTTCAACACTCCACTGACAGCAATAGACAGATCATCAAGAAAGAAATTCAACAAAGAAACATTGGAGTTAAACAGGACTCTAGAGGAAATGGAACCAACAGATATCTGCAAAATATTCCATCCCCAAACTACAGAATATACATTTTTTTCATCAGTACACGGAACATTCTCTAAGACAGACCATATGACAGGCCATAAATCAACACCACAGTGGAATAAAACTAGAAATTAACTCCAAGAAGAACTCAGGAAACCAAAGACATGGAAGTTAAACAATTTTCTCACAAAGTATGCATCTGACAAAAGACTAACATCAGGAATCTACAAAGAACTCAAACAAATTATCAAGAAAAAAGCAAATAACCCCATTAAAAGATGGGGAACAACATGAACAGACAACTCTCAAAAGCAGATACACAAATGGCCAACAAACATGAAAAAATGTTCAACATCCCCCATCATCAGGGAAATGCAAATTAAAACTACAATGAGATATCGTCTTATACCAGTCACAATTGCCATTATTAAAAAAATAATAGATGCTGGCATGGATGCAGAGAAAAGGGAACACATGCACTGTTGGTGGGAGTGTGAATTAGTACAACCTCTATGCAAAACTGTATGGAGATTACTCAAAGAACTAAAGGTATCTATCATTTGATTCAGCAATGCCTCTACTAGGTATCTACCCCTAAGGAACAGAGGTCATTAAATAACAAAGACACCTGTACCTGCATGTTCATCACAGCACAATTCACAATTGCAAAGATGTAGTATCAACCTAAATGCCCAGCAAGTGATCAGTGGATAACGAAAATGTGGTATATATACACCATGGAATACTATGCTGCCATAAAAAAGAATGAAATCAGGTCCTTTGCAGCAACATGGATGGAGCTGGAGATCATCATTCTAAGTAACTTGACTCAGAAACAGAAAACCAAATACCACATGTTCTCACTCATATGTGGGAGCTAAATGGTCACAAGGATGGAAATTATAATAGACAATGGGACACTAATAAGGGAGGATGGGGCAGGGTGTCTAGGGTTCAGAAACTACCTACAGGACACAGTGTTCACTATCCGGGGAATGAGACAACTGAAACCCAATACCCACCACTATACAATATTTCCATGTAACAAATATATATGTGTACCCCCCGAATCAAATTTTTAAAAAAAGGCTAAAGGAGGTTGAGAATAGTTGATGTAAGAGATAATTTTCTTCATTTGAATAAACTCTCAGAGGCATTTTTCTGAAAGAAAAAAAGAATGAGGAAAGAAAGAAAGAGAGAGAGAGAGAAAGAAAAAGGTACACAGCAAAAGTATTAACTCCAGAAATCTGAAACCAAAAGAAAAATGAATTTTATTTAAAAAGAGTTAAATCACTCTAAGAAACAAAGCCAAGAAACAAACTGCACTCCATGCAACAACCTGGTTCTCAGATATATTAGCTGACAGAAGCTGCTAGTTTTGCCTGTAAATTTCCCATAGATTCCTTTCCATTCTCCTTCTTTCTGAACTATTACTTAACTTTAAACACTGATCACCATCCCCACTTTTCTACCTGTTTTTCTTCCTTTTGTCATTAACCTCAGCTACTTCCCATGGTTTAATACTGTATTTCTGGCTCCTCTTTCCTCAATGGCAATCTTAAAAAGCTTGCCTTTTGGCTGGGCTTGATGGCTCAGCCTGTAATCCCAGCACTTTGGGAGGCCGAGGCGAGTGGACTGCCTGAGCCCACGGGTTCGAGACCAGCCCGGGCAACTTGGTGAGACCTTGCCACTACCAGAAATAAGTAAGTAAGTAAGTAAATAAATAAATAAATAAATAAATAGTTGGGTGTTGTAGCACGTGCTTGTAGTTCTGGCTACTTGGAAGGCTGAGGCGGAAGGATCGCTGGAGCCCAGAAGGTCGACACTGGGGTGGCTGTGAGTGTGCCACTGTACTCCAGTCTGGGCGACAAAGTGAGACTCCAACTCAAAAAAAAAAAAAAAAAAAAGGCCTACCTTTCCACATCTATATTTTCAGTTGCTTAAAACTTATCATTATTTATATATCCCATTGTGTCATGAAAATAAACATGGTAAAAATGGAAATAGTAGATTGCGTTGCAAAGAGGACCTTTCCTATTTATCATCAGACCCATTCTCCACTTCCCTGGGCTTATCAGCCAGTTTACCCTTTGACTCCATTGTCAATGCTCACTGATTCTGCCTCCTTCTCTTTTATGTCCACAGCTATTAATGGTTTCCAAATTTTTATTACCTTGCCCCTTGGTTGCTAAAACAGTCACAAAACACAAGCCCCTGCCCCAAGTTTTTCCCACTCTGGTGCCCATGTTCAGGTGCTAGATCTGTCTATCTCAAACATCATCACCCTGCAAGTCCACCAAGTTTCCTTAATGCCAGTTAGAGATAATCTTATTTCCAGGACTTGTTATTTTTAACAAGGAAAGCATCAGAGAAGAAGTAGCCTTGGACCTTGGAATAAGCAACAATTCATTGCAGAAAGGAGCTTGAAAGAACAGGATGATGCCATAAGAAGCCTCCTTAGGAACCACCCAAAATTTGTTAACAAAATTGCTGAGAGCTGAGCATTGCATTGGTCTGTTATATGGGCATCTTTACAAGGTAAAAGAAGAAGCCATGGACTAAACACAGAGAAAACCAAAGGGATTGGAGAAATAACTCTCCCTTCCCCTCCCTTTTTCTTCATGTGTTCATTGAGCAGAAAATAGTCATGGAGAAAAGGGGGTGGACAGCTGCTCTGTTCCTGCTCGTCGGTTTTCAAATGGAGAGAAATGCACAGAGAGAATACCAGGAAAGGCTCATGGTCCCAGTCTGCTGTCATTTAATAGTTTTTGTGTCCGCTTTTTATAGGTATTTTGTCTTCTCCTTGCTGTCAGCTGTCACTTCGTGTGGTTGTCAGTGTGCCTGCCATACCTGAGTAGTTGGAGCCTAAGTGCTAGCATTTAAGAAATTAGAGGCTATAACACCTTTGTTTCTAAGTTACCAAATTAGTTTGGATGCCTGAAGCTTCCAGCATAAGCAGGAAAACAGAAGCAACAGCAAGGGAGAGAACTGGCTGACTTGAGGGGCAGCAAAATTACATGTGGTTTCAAGTTGGGTTGAGAGATGGAATATGAAAAGGAAAAGAATAGGAAAAGTAGTATGAAGGAAACAGACTTAAATTCTTCTGTGTGAACTTGGACAAATGGTTTAAACTCACTGTTTTTTCTTAACTATAAAATTATTTAGAGACTTCCGCCAAGATGGCGACCGGGCTGCGTGGTCTGTGAGACCTCCGCAGAAGAGGACACAGAAAGACTCGGGCTCTCTCCCTGGGGGCCTGCTCCCGACACGGAACTCGGTCACTGACACCGCAGAAACATCACAGCGGGCCGGCGGCTCGGGGCTCGCCGCCGCCGCAAGCGGCTCGGGGCTCACCGCCGCGGCAGTCCAGACATTCGTCGTCGTCACTGCTGGCGCCGCAAGCAGCCCAGGGCTCGCCGCAGCGGTCCAGACACTCGTCGCCGTCACTGCTGCGGCCAGACACTGTCATCGCTGCTGTGGTCCTGGAACCATCTCCGCCATGGTCTAGATATGGATGCCTCCACAGCCTGCGCCTGAGGTGATCCACCCTCCACACAGGATATGTTGAGACTAAGATCGCTGCCGCTGCCGCTGCCACTGCCACCGCCACTGCCACTTTGACTTTTGGGTGAGCCTTGGATCTCCTCCTGTGAGCCCATTCCCGGCTGGCCCCCTCTCAGGCTCCCTCCCCAGTGGGACAAGAAACTGAGATAAAGACCATCTGGAGCCGTGAGACAGCACCACCTGCTGGTGACACAAGGGAGCAAACCTACAACCCCACTGCACGGCCAGATTCCAAAGCGTGGGAAGAGGGCTTCAGATTATCCACACACCTGTCAGCAGATACCAGATACCAGGACCTGCGGATAGAGTTTGAATCACAGCTCCCCCCCATAGGTAAATCTCAAAAGTGTAAAAAGGGACCACCCCCAACCTACAGTGCAAGTCCAGAATCGAACAAAGTAAGAGGATATACAGAAAGAATAGGAGATTGAACAAACAGAAGTAAAAGCAATCCCTCCACAGTTGAATAACAAAATTAAAGAAAATGGAGACGTGTAGAAAAGGAAAAAGTAGGGAGGAAAAAACAGCAGAAATGAAGAAACACTAAAAGAAGAATATGGGTCTCTCCCAGACCCCTGGGTGGGCAGTACTGAGAAAATGACTTCGGAATGCAAACAATGAAGAGCCCCTAAAAATGACTGGTTTCAAACTACAACTCTAGATATCAAGACATTAACAGAGAGATTAAAAAGAATTGAGGAGAGTCAAGAAGAAACTAGGAAGTAGCTGATAACTGAGATAACAGCAATAAAGAATACTGTGAGTGAAGTAAACAGAATGACAAGCATGGAAAGCAGAATTACCCAAGCAGAAGAAAGAATCTCAGAGCTTGAAGACCAAAATATAGAACTAATCCAAACTGTCAAAAACACAGAAAGCAAGCCCAAAAAAGCAGAACAAAAGCTTGAAGAGATGAGCGACTACTTCAAGAGACCGAACCTCAGGGTGATTGGTCTCCCTGAAGCGGAAAGAGAGACAGAGTCCACACTAGAACAAGCCTTTCATGACATAATTCAAGAAAACTTCCCCCATCTAATCAGGGATGTGAAAATTCAAACACAAGAGATTCAGAGAACCCCTGCAAGACAACAAATGCGGAGACCAACTCCTAGACACATAATAGTTCGCCTAAACAAAGTAGGTATAAAAGAAAAAATCCTAAAGG
>CAUYQG010268595.1:0-10022 GCA_963574415.1 Tarsius wallacei
ACCGCAGCCTCGACCTGTTGGACTCTGGCGATCCTTCCACCTCAGCCTTCCGAGTAGCCGGAATTACAGGCATGCGCTACCACGCCCGGCTGGTTTTTTGATTTATTGTAGAGATGAGGTCTCGCCAAGTTGCCCAGGCGGCTCTCGAACCCGCGGGCTCAGGCAGTCCACTCACCTCAGCCTCCCAAGGCGCGGGATTACAGGCTGAGCCACCGAGCCCAGCGATGTGCGTGATTCTGAATGGCTCTGCTCTCTGCTTTCTACAGTTCTTCTTCTACATGCCCCTTAAAGGTCTCACTCCCATGCCTTCAACTTACCCAGTGTCCACAACTCCCATTTCTCTGTAGCCCTGAACTTTCTTGGACTCAGAGCTGCCTGCAGGATATCTTAGGCTTCCCACCTGCCAAGTCTGAAACCACACTCAGCATCCCAACCGGGAACATAATCAGCTCCTTCTGCATCCAGTTTCATGTCCTCGGTGATATCCCAGGTTCTCAAAGTGGGCTCTGCCTCTCCTTTCTAACAGCACCACAATTCATTGCTTTTCTTGTTGTTGTTGCTGAATTGGAGTCTCACTCTGTTGCCCAGGCTGGAGAGCAGTGGCCACTCCCGGCCACCGCAGCCTCAACCTGCTGGGCTCCGGCGATCCTTCCATCTCAGGCTTCCAAGTAGCTGGAACTACAGGCGTGCGCTACCACGCCCGGTTAATTTTTTTAAATTTTATTGTAGAGACGAGGTCTCGCTATGTTTCCCAGACTGGTATCTAACCTGTGGGCTCAGGCAATCCTATCCTCTCACCTCAGCCTGTCAAAGTGCTGGGAATACAGGCTTGAGCTACTGCGCCTGGCTCTTGTTTTTTTCATCACTGTCTCCTATCCCCCTTTTCACCCACATGAAAACCACTGTCATTCTTTCCAGTGCATGTGTTCTCTCCTGCCTTAGAGCATTTGGGTGCACAGTCATCCCTGAGTATTTGCTAGGGATTGCTACCAGAATATCAGCAATACTCAAGTCCCTGATATGAAATAGTTTAGTAATATGGCTGGGCATGGCAGTTCATGACTATAATTCCAGTACTTTGAGAGACCAAGGTGAGAGGATTGATTGAGCCCAGGAGTTTGAAACCAGCCTGGTCAACATAATGAGACCTTGTCTCTACACACACACACACACACACACACACAAATTAGCAGGGCATGGTGGCACACACCTGCAGTCCCAGCTACTTGGCAGGCTGAGGCAGAAGGATTGCCTAAGCCCAGGAAGTAGAAGTTGTAATGAACTATGATCATGCCACTGCACTCCAGCCTGGGCAATAAAGTGAGACACTGACTCAAAAAAAAAAAAAAAAGTCAGGAAAAAAGGATAATGAGTTATTGGGTTGGACAGGTTAGTCAGAGAATGCCTTTCTGATGAGGTGACAAATGAGTAGAGCTATAAATGGAGATATTGGGAGGAAGAAGATTGCTGTTGAATGCTTTCTCTTTGGGGCTAGGCTATACATTCCATGGAGGCAGAAGCCAGGCTTGATGTCTTATTCATAGCTTTGCCCCTGGAGTCTTGCTGGTGCCTGCAAGTAGTGCTCACCCACTATTTGTTGAGCAAATGGTTACAAGTCACTGACCTAAAAACAGGAGCAGGGTCTTCCCTGGTCTCCTCTTGTATCATATATACACAGTCCTCCAACTTTAATTTCCTGAAGATTAATCATTCACTTGGCAACGACCTTCACAGCTTTTAGGGAAAGAAAGGAAGGGCAAAGATGAACTGTTGTCCCAGAAAAGGACTTTATCCAATGAGATTATAAACCCAGTGACATCACAGACTTACAAACCCAAGAAGGAGATGTAAAGCAGATTCTCTGCAGTCAGATTGGGGGGCAGGGCAGGCTCATTGGCTGAGATTGGGTTTGGCTGGGAATAAAAGAAAACCCCAAATCACAGTGGCTGAAATAGTCACCAGGGTCCCCAGCCTCCATCTTGTTTTACCACACTCTCAACGTGTCGCTTCTGCCTCATCATTTAAGTTGGCTGCTCAGCTTCAGTGTCACAGCCAGCAGAAAGGCCAGAGAACGGCATGCCCTCTCCCTAGAAGGACTATTCCCAGATGTCATATACGCTTTGAGTCAGGGTCTCATTTTATTGCACAGGCTGGAGTGCAGTGGCAGGGTCATGGCTTACCACACCCTCAACCTCCTGGGCTCAGGTGATCCTTCCACTTCAGCCTCCTCATCACTGGGACTACATGAACATGCCACCACACCTACAATTTTTTATTTTTATTTTTATAGAGAATAGTTCTCACTGTGTTGCCTAGGCTGGTCTTGAACTCCTGGGCTCAAGTGGTTCTCCTGCCTTGGCCTTCCAAAGTGCTGAGATTACAGGCATGAGCCATTTCCCATAGATTTTTTTCTTTTCTATTATTATTATTATTATTATTAGTCAGGGTCTCGCTCTGTTACTCAGGCTGGAGTGCAGTGGTATGATCATAACTCACTGCAGCCGCAAGCTCCTGGCCTCAAGCCATCCTCCTGTATCAGCCTACCACACACACACCATTTCTAATTAAGTTCCACTTGGCAGAACTTAGCCATGGGGTCACACCAAATTCCAAAGCTTGGAAATGTAGTCTTATTCTGGGGACTGGTGAGTGGGGGACTCTATCACCAAGTAGAGCAGGGAGTGGCCATTGGGGGACAATATATAGCCTTAAAATTGTGGACAATTGGCTCATCTCACTGATGACTTTTCTGCCATTCAGTGACCATCTCTCAAGTCTGGCCATACTGATGGAACCATCGAGAAGTCTCTGCATCTTGACATTGAGAAACTGAAGGAGAAGAGGAATATGCTACATGCCAGACAAGGAACTCTCCCAGTTAATTTCTGAGTAAGTCTCATTGGCTTCCCCAGTGTGATTAAGATTGCTTTATTTTTTTGTCAGAGGCTCACTGTCACTCAGGCTGGAGTGTAGTGACATGCTCACAGCCACCACAGTCTCAACCTGCTGGGCTCAGGTAATCCTTCTGCCTCAGCCTTCCAGATGGCTAGAACTACAGGTGCATGACACCATGCCCGGCTAATTTTTTTGATTTTTTTGTAGAGATGAGGTCTTGTCAAGTTGCCCAGGGCTTGAACCCTGGTCTCAGGAAATTCTCTTGCCTCTGCCTCCCAAAGTGATGGGATTACAAGCACAAGCTACCATGCCTGGCATTTTTTTTTGAGTCAGGGTCTATTCTGTCACCCATGTTGGAGTGCAGTGGCACAATCCTGGCTCACTTCAGCCTTGACATCCTGGGGTCAAGCATCCCCCTACCTATGCCTCCCAGAGTGCTGGGATTACAGTCATTGGAACCTAGTTGCACTAGTTTAGCATAAAAACAGGACTGTGCTGTTGGATTCAGGATATCTTCCCCACTCGTAGTGGGAGGTGGTCAGGTGGGAGAGGGCCTGGAACTGGGAACTGGAAAACTGTTGGGGAAACTGTTGGGAATGGAGACTGCTGTCCGCCCCATCTCTCTCTGGAGCCATGTTCTCTGCCTGTGCTTCCACCTGTGCCTGGACTCCCTGCTCTCTCTGCGAATGACTCTTCCACAATTCCTGGAGTTCCGGAACCCATGCCCCTTGCCCCAGCCAAACGGCAGAGACTGAGAAGCCTGTGGACGTTGCATTTCACAGATGAGGGAATCTGTCTGGTGCTTGGATCATGTAACCGTTTGCGTGTCCCTCAGCTGTATTCAGGGTCACATGCCACCAGTGTGGCTGGAGACCCATCCCTAAAGGGACAGAGCACATTTTCCAGGAGTGAGGGTCTGGGAATGTCCTCTACCTTGTTGTAAGCTTCATGAGGTCAGAGTCCATCTTGCTATCACTATATCCCCAGTGCCTAGCACTAAGCAGGCACTTAGTGAACATATCTTAAACAGATCCCTTGGCCGGGCACAGTGACTCATATCTGTAATCCTAGTACTTTGGGAGGCCAAGACAGGAGGATCACTTGAGGCCAGACATTCAAGATCAGCCTGGGCAACATAGTGAGACCCCCATCTGTTATAAATAAATAAATAAATAAATAAATAAATAAATAAATAAATAAAATTAGCCAGGTATGATGGTGTATACCTGTAATCCCAGTTACTTGGGAGGTTGAGGCAGGAGGATCACTTGAGCCCAGGAGTTCAAGGCTACAGTGAGCTATAATTCCACCACTGCCCTTCAGCAAGATCTTGTCTCCAAAAAAGAGAAAAACAACAATCAGATGTCTTATTTACTGTCTGAGCCTGGGGTCCTAATCAACTTTCTTAATTGTGCTACCTCTCCCTTTCTCTCCATCGCTCATCTCAGAGGCTACAGTTTGGGTGAACTGGAGGACCACATCACCCAGCTGCATGAGTACAATGACATCAAGGATGTGGGGCAGATGCTGCTGGGCAAACTAGGTAAGCAGCAGGGCTATTGAGTAGCAAGCAGGGCTCAGGGCTGTCCTCTCCCTTGGCAGTGTTGGATTTTGCTCCGGGCCCTCCTAACATGCCAACTTTCTCATCCTCCTCATCTGTCCACTCCTGGAATGCCCAGTCCCTCTCCTTCCCAGCCTTTGTTTTCCCTGACCACATAGCAAAACAGCTGTACAATTATTATCTGAGGTCCTGGGTTCTTTCTTGAGTACAGGGCCTTCTCTGGAGCTGCTGAGAGATTTAAGTAGGACTCTCTCTCTTGCTAGACTGAGAATTATGGGTCCCCCCAGTCACCCAGTGCCTACTTAGAGTGACTGAGATCCCATCTGTGCTCAGGATTATCCCATGGCAGAGAGTGTGTTTCACAAAAGAGGCCCAGAGGAGGAGAAAGAGAAATCAAAAGGGAACTATAGATGGATGAAGAGAGCAAGGTGATCAGGCCCCAAGAAGAAAGGAATGTGCTGAGCATGGCGACTCATACCTGGAATCCCAACACTTGGGAGTCAGAGGCAGGAGGATTGCTTGAGCCCAGGACTTTGAGATCAGCATGGGCAACATAGCAACACCCTCTCTCTACAACAACAACAACAACAACAATAAAAAAAGTAGGCATGGTGGTGCACGCCTGTAGTCCCAGCTATTTGGGAGGCTGAGTCAGAAACCTCACCTGAGCTCAGGAGGTCAAGACTGTGGTGAGCCTTGATCATGCCACTGTACTCCAGCCTGGGCAACAAAGACCCTGACTCAAAAATAAAAATAAAAAGAGGGAATGTGATGGGAGCGTGCTAGTGGTGAAAAGCATAAACTCTTATTATCCAAAACCATCTTAAGACCTGTCATTTCTGGGACATATTGCCTGGGGCAGGTGGCCTATCCTTCTTGTTCATTAAGTGAACATTTCCTAGCACTTACTCTGTGTCTGGACTCTACACAATGCTGGGGACACTTTGGTAAACCAGACACCTGAAGGTCTCTTCTCATGTGGCTTGTTTTAGTATTGGGTGTGGGAGGCATGGTGGTCAGTAAAGAAGTGGACACAACAAATTCATTACAAAAAAGTGTTAAGGAGTCACAGGGCAGGATGGAAGAATATTGAGGTATGAACAGAGTGGCAGGTGGGGTGAGGTAACGGGGTCAGGGGAGGCCTCCAAGGAGAATCCTTTCCAGGAAAGAAAAAAATGAGTCTCTGCAGGAGAACAGAAGAGGAACAAAATCATAGATAGGTAAACTGGCAGGGGCTGGCAATTGGGCTCTGAGTTTGGTACTTAAAGTTATATGCATCATTGGCATTGCCCAAGTATGTTGTGATTATAATCATATTGCACATAAATTAGTAATAGTGTAAATGTCATAAGATCAGTTCTTAATTGAGTGGGAAATCATTTTGGACAAATTTAGAAAATAAGCTTTTTTACTCATAAAATCTTTCCAGCTATATGGAGATTAATCCCCTGAACAATATATACTGATGGAAGTTTTTTCATTAAAGTATTATATTTTCGTGTGTTCTTACATAGAGTGTGTTGAACATAATCCAAATGTCTCTTAATGGTTAAGAAAATTAACACAGATTGCATTAATTTCTGAAGCCCATAGCCATCATTCTCAGAAACTAGGAAACGGTTGAAATGTTAAACCTTGGACTCCACTCTTGACCACATGACCACAAAGCTCTAGATGATTCCGATGCCACTAAAGTATGAGAATGCTGATCTACAGTGCCTTTTTATTGGTCTCTGCCTTAGGTTTACACATACTTAGGCTTAAATTTAGGTCCTGACAATTTTTAACCATTTGATTTTGGGAAAGATATCTAACCTACTCAGTGTCTAAATTCCTCCTATGTAAATTCAACTTTATAAATTGTAAGGATTACATAAGTAAATCTATGTAAAAAGTGTCAGTATGGTTTTTTATACATAACAACTACTTAATGAATCACTGAGATGCTATTTTTTTAAATTTACAAAGTACAGCTGTGTTTTATAGTTGTTTTCTCTGATAACTCTTTTATGCAGATTTCTCTCATATTTTAAATCTGCATCTGATTGAACACATAATTACCTCATTAAGATGCTAAAATTGGACTTCTGGCAAGATGGTGATGGATCAGGTGGGACTGTGAGAATCTCCACAAAAGTGAGTTTCCACAAAGACTCTTCCTTTCCACCCCCACCAACTACAATGGTCCAAGGACTGAAGGCCATTGGTCCTACATACCACTTGACTGCTGCAGCAGCTGCTGCTGTTGTTCTGCCCCAGGTGGCCCTGGGCTCCCAGCTGCATGGAGTTCCGGGCTCCCTCCCCAGCTACACTGCCCCATCAGACCCCAAGCCACTGCCATCCGCAGAGGCCCTTGGCTCCCACCCCATGGAGCTCTGGGCTCCTTTCCTGGCTGCAGCACCCTGCCCCAACCCAAGACTGCCTGCAGAGGTCCTGGTTCCTGCCCCATGGAGCTCTGGGCTCCCTCCCTGGCTGAAATGCCCCACCCGGCCCCAAGCCATTGCTGCCTGTAGAGACCCTTGGCTCCCACCCTATGGAGCTCTGGTCTCCCTCCCTGGCTGCAGCGCCCTACACTACTCCAAGCAGCTGCTGCCCATGGAGGCCCTTGACACCTGCCCCTTGGAGCTCTGGGCCCCTTCCCTGGCTGCAGTGCTCATCCGAATCTGCCACCACCTGTGGAAGTTCTCAGCTCCAGCTCCACAGAGCTCTGGACTCCCTTCCTGGTTGCAGTGCCATGCCACATCCCAAGCCACACATCCCTGCCCAAGAGCTCTGAGCTCCCTCACCAGCTGCAGTGCCCAGCACTGCCCCAAGTCTCCACTGCCCAGGGAGGCCTATGGCTTCCCTCCCTGTGGAGCTCTGGCTTCCCTTGTCAGCTGCACCGCCCTGACCCAGGCTCCCTATGCTATGCTGACCTGCAACACCCAGCAGTCTCGCACTCTGCCTCCTGTGATTCCTGTTGGCCACAGTGGGACAAGAGAACAGCTGGAGCTCCAAGACCAGGCAGAGACCTGCATTACTCCACCCAAGTCCGCCCAGCTCTGTGCAGCCTCCAGCTTGGGACCTAAGAACAAAGAAAGAAAAAGAGACCCAAGCTGCATGTGACATGCCAAACTGCAGTGCCCAGCTGTCTCGCACTCTGCCTTCCCCAGCTGGAACAAGCTGCAGTTGAACCAGAGATTATCTTCAGGCTAGGAGAGCTTGGAGCCCAATATTCAAAGTTCTCAAAGATAAAAAATCTCAACCAAGAATAACATACCCAACCAAGCTGAGCTTCATCAGTGAGGGAGAATTACAAACTTTCCCAGACATCCAATACCTAAGAATTTACGCTGCCTCCAAACTACTCCTACAAGAAACTCTTAAGAAAGTACTAAACACAGAAGAAAAGGAAAAAAGAATAACAACGTTATTCACAAGAGTACAGGAAAAAGATTGAAAACACACATGAACCAACCTCCCCCCGCAAAAAAAAGAGTCAGTCTTGGTGGCTCAGCCTGTAATCCCGCGCTTTGGGAGGCGGAGGTCAGTGGATTGCCTGAGTCCATGGGTTCGAGACCCACCTGGGCAACTTGGCGAGACCTCATCTCTACAATAAAAATCAAAAAATCAGTTGGGAGTGGTAGTGCACGCCTGTAGTTCCAGCTACTTGGAAGGCTAAGGCGGAAGGATCACTGGAGCCCAGCAGGTCGAGGTTGCAGTGGCCGGGAACGGCCACTGCACTCCAGTCTGGGCGACAGAGTGAGACTCCAACTCAAAAAAAAAAAAAAAAGAAAGATAATAAACAGACAAGTACAACACCAACTTTATAAGAACATCATAACAAAGATAAACTCTCACATTTCAATAATTACCCTGAATGTGTTGGACTAAATGCACCACTGAAAAGACATAGAATGGCAAAATGGATAAAATATCATGAGGCAACAATATATTGTCTCCAAATGACTCATGTCACCAGAAGAGACACAGACACAAAGTAAGAGGATGGGAAACAAAATTTCAGGCGAATGGAACACGAACGAAAGCTGGAGTTGCAATCTTAATCTCAGACAAAATAACCTTTAAGGTATAAAAAATTAAAAAAGATGAAGAAGATCACCATATAATGATAAAAGATTCAATCCATCAACAAGAAATATTCTTCCTAAACACATATGCACCCAACATAGGAGCACCAACATTGTAAAGCAGCTTCTAGGCAAACTTAAAAAAGGGAATGACTATAAAACTATCATAGCTGGGGACTTTAATTCCTCACTCACAACCCTAGACAGATCATCAAGACAAAAAATCAGAACCTCAATGAGACTCTTGAACAAATGGACTTAATTGATACCTACAGAACACTCCACCCAAGGGCCACTGAATACACAGTCTATTCATCACCACATGAAACATTAAATCTTGCCAAGTACCTTCTCAGACCACAGTGGAAAAAAATAAATATCAAAACCAACAAAGTTTCCCCCAAACCTACAAAGACATAGACACTAAACAGTATGATGCTAAGCAATTCCTGGGTCAATGATGAAATCAAAACAGAGATCAAAAGTAAGAGGGGAATTCCTATCTTTACAATCACACATGAAGAAAATGGAAAGATCACAAGTTAACAGCCTAACAAGTTGCCTTGGAAATGCAAGATCACCAAAACCCTAACTTCAGCAGAAGAATCCAGATCACCAAAATAAAAGCCCAAATCCAAGACATAGAAGACAAAAAGATAATACACAAAAGTAAATGAAACAAAAAAGCGGTATTTTGAAAGGATAAACAAGATAGACAGTCCCCTAGCCATACTGACCAAGAAAAGGAGAGAGAGAGCCCAAATAAACTCAATCAGAGACACAAAAGATGAAATCACAACTGATTCTGAAGAAATACAAAAGATTATCAGAGACTACTATGTACAATTGTATGGAAGCAAATTTGAAAACCTAAAGGAAATGGAGGACTTTCTGACATCACACAACCTCTCTAGGTTGAAACAAGAAGAAACAGAGACCATTAATAGACCAATAACAATCAAGGAAATTGATTATGTCATAAGAAAACTACCTACCAAAAAAAAGCACTGGTCCAGATGGCTTTCCAGCAGAATTCTACAAACATACAAGGGGGAACTGATACCAATCCTATTGAAAGTATTCCAGGTGATTGAAAAAGATGGATCTCTCCTCAAATCATTTTATGAAGCTAATGTAACATTGATACCCAAGTCGGGTAAAGACCCAACAAAGAAAGAGAACTACAGGCCAATATCTTTGATGAACATAGATGCTAAAATTCTCAACAATATCCTAGCAAACCGGATTCAACAACACATCTCAAAAATCATCCCTCACAACCAAGTAGACTTCAACCCCAAGATGCAAGACTGGTCCAACATTTGTAAGACCATAAACATAATAGATGTAAAAACAAAAACCACATGAATATATCATTAGATGCAGAAAAAGCTTTTGATAAAATCCAGCACCCTTCTTGATAAAAATCCTCAAACATCTAGGCATAGGTGAAACATATCTCAAAATAGTAAAAGCCATCTATGAGAAACCCACAG
>CAUYQG010268600.1:0-15677 GCA_963574415.1 Tarsius wallacei
CCCTGAAGAACTCAAATCACTCTATTAAAAAGATACCTGCACACATATGTTTATCTCAGCATTGTTCACAATAGCAAGAACCTGAGAGCAACCATGCTGTCCACCAAAAGAGGACTGGATTTAAAAAATGTGGTACATATATACACAATGGAATACTAGGCAGCCATAAAAAAGAACAAAATCATGAATTTCACGGCAACCTGGATGGAACTAGAATCTATAATACTGAGTGACCTCTCCCAGAAACAAAGAACTGAGTATCACATGTTCTCATTCATATAGTAGACCTTGATCATCCAATGTATTACCTTAAGAAAATGACTGACAGTGGTGGAAAACTATGGGGTGGAGGGAGAGGGTGATGGGATTAATGGTAGTAAATATGTGTCTGGGGATGGAGAGACACCTCTTATCAACAAGGGTGCCTGAACGAAGCATATTTGTATACCTAAGCCTTAACTGTACCCCACAATATCATAATAAAAAATACTGATTTTAAAAAAAAGATCAAAATAGAAAAAAAAAAAAAGAACCAGGTGAAGTGCCCGCACTGAGTATTGATGTGACTTGACTGTAGCTTCTTAGTTAGAGGCTTAAGCTGGGATGAGAAGGCAGAACTTCACTTATAATTCTGTCTTCCCTTATATCATGCACCGTCAAGGTCCCAAAGGCTATCATCCAAACAGCCTTGAAATAAGAGCTTACCATGCTGTGATGAGGGTAATGGAGAAAGCGCTAAGCAGGACCCAGGGGACACAAGTCCTCAGTTCTGTCTCTATTTAGCTGCGTGATGGAGGGCAAATCCTTTTACCTCTCTGGGCTTCAATTTCCAGCCAAGGAACCACTCAGGAATCTGTGACAATTTTTTTTTTTTTTAATTGAGGTCTCACTCTATCCCTTAGGCTGGAGCGCAGTGGCATGATTGTGGCTCACCATAGCCTCAAACTGCTGGGCTCAGGCGATCCTTTCACCTCAGTCTCCTGAGTAGCTTGGACTACAGGCATGCCCAGCTCATTTGTTAATTTTTTGTAAAGATGAGGTCTCACTATATTGCCCAGGCCAGTCTTGAACTCCTGGACTCAAGTAATCCTCTTGCCTCGGCTTCCCAAAGTACTTGCATTATAGGCGTGAGTGACAGTGCCTGGCTGGAATCTGCAACAAATTCTTATCTTGATTTTCTCTAGAGTAAGCAGTCAATTACCAAATGTTTTCTAAAAAGGGGATTCCTAGATTTCAGTATGTATGATAATCACCTGGGGAGAGTATTAAAAAAGCAGATTCCAGGGTCATATCTCCAAAGATTCAGGAGCCAGTAGGTCTGAGGAGGGACCCCTGAAACGGCCATTTTCAAAGAGTGATTTGGTGCAGGTGGCTAGGGCCACACTTTGAGTAACACTGAAGGTCTCAGATACTGCAGAGAAGCCAGAGCAGTGTTGAGTAAGAAAAAACATCCTCAAGGAGTTCCCAGCTTAGCTGGGAGACACAGGACCAATCCCAGGAACAGAATATCTTCAGTGACAGATGAAGGAGAGGCACAGGGACAGCGACAGAGGTCATGGCCTATACCAAGCAGGTATGAGTAGAGTTTCCCATGTGGCTGGTGCAGAGATGGTGGTAGGAGGAATGTGTGACAGGGACAGTTAAATGTTCACAACCTGCTTCCTTTTCCGCCGGCACTCACAGCTGTACTTCATTTCCCAGCCTTCCTTGTGGTTAGGTGTGGCCACGTGACAGGGCTCTGACCAATGGCGTGTGGGTGTAAGAAACACACCATTTCTGAGCCTGGTCCACAAAAGTCTTCCATGTGTTATCCTGAGCCCCCATCTGCCAATCTAACTTTAGGTAAAGAGGGAAATAAACCTCTTATTAAGTTCAATGACTTAAAATCAGAGGTGTTACAAGTCAGTCCATCCTGATTACACAGGATACAGGAGAAAAGATGTAGCAGCTAAACTCAACCAGCATTTAGTCAGCACCTGCCTTTGTAACCAAGTACTAGGTACTGTGTTGGACCTGAAGGAGATGCCATTTCTGATCTTACTGCTGTGGCTGAGATACCAGTAAAGGCCAGAGGAGGCAGCAGACAGTGACATCCGCAGGAGTGTATTATAGACTCTAACCCTAACTGGAAGGCTTTTGCGTGGCTGTGCCAATGTGAATATGCCAGTGTGAAGATCTTTTGGGATTAGTCTTAGGCCATGTAAGCCTTTTAGGTGGCACATAAAAACACACTTAAGTGGTCCCATGGTTCTGAAGATTCTTGCTTTGTTGCTACTGCTCAAATTCAGGTTAACTTATTTTTAGTATCTTTTCTTTTCACTCATGCCATGGTGTTCAGGGGCAGGTGCCATGCCTGAGGCCTGGGTGTGCCTGCTGCTGGCAGAGAGATGGGGATTTCTCCAACTTGTTCTAGGGCTGTCAGGGCTGGCTGGTATCTCTGGAGTACCACAGAGGCCCTGTCCGGGAAGAAGCCAGCTGGACAGGCAAGAGGAGATGAACAAATGCAGGACTGGAATAGGGAGTGGTATGGTGACCTGACATCTAAGACTCCCTTCCTCTTTCATCCTTGAAAAAAAAGAACTCAGTGGTATTACTGTAGACCAGAGAAGGCCTTGGGGGATGGAGGGATGGGGAGATGGGAGTGTGTTCTCCATGTGCTTAAGTATAATATTTAACCATAAATATAGCCAATCTTCTGTTCCTCATATCCACAAAGAAAAACACACATGAGGAAAAAGCTCCACCGAGAAGACAGGTGTTTGTCTATTAAAATATTTCAATTTTAGGATAGACACCAAGAAGGATTTTTAAATAATTAAAGTTATAAGATTACAGGCACCTCTTGCTAGTGTTAAATGTAGGGTCAGTGTTCCCTTAGCTAGTGTGCCTTATGGAACGGAGGGATGGTAAGGAACTTTCAAGACCTTACCCATCCTGAACTTGTTTGAGTCTTTCTGTTTTGTAGAAGGCTCTGAGAGGACAAGGCCTACAGCCTGTCCTAGGTCACCCGCTGAGTAGAAAAAAACAACAAGAAGAGCACTTGACAAAGGGTCCCAGAGGGGTGTTAGTCCTGGCTCTACCCAACCAGATGCATGTCCTGGTGAAGTCCTTCCACCCCTCTGGGCCTCCGTTTCTCCATCTGAAAAGTGAGGTGCTCTGATCTGCAAGAAGCAGGTTTTATACGTCCTTGGAATGTTCAACCCAATGCTCTGGGTGGGCACCAGAGTCCTGGGGTCTCAGGGTGCCTGTGTCCCTCCTCACACCTGTAGCCATTTGGGAAATTGATGGGACTGAAAGCAAGTTTCACTTCCAAGGTCAGATCCCAGATGGGAATAAGAAAACAAATGCAAGAATGGCCAGAGGGCCTGGCCTGGCTTCACAAACACCAGTCCTGCAAATCCCCAAACTCTGCCTTCTGTGGAACTAAAGCAGAAAATTATCTGGGCTGAAAGGCAACAGATATAGGTACCAGCTCTGGGTCTCTCATCAACTTGCCTTGTGACCTTGTGACTCCTCTAACTAACACCTTGGACTTGGGTAACTGTGTGCATGCCTAACTGAGACCATCCGGGTCTGCACTGTCCAAGCACACAGGTTGGCTCTCCCCAAGCCCCATTTGGACATGCATGACCAGGAAACATGATCTCATTGTGCCCAACCAAGCAAGAGAGTACCGCCTCAGCCTCCTGAAACTGTGTGGTGTGACTCAAAACCAGGTTCTCCCGATCTCAAATGAGACACACGGCCCCAGGAAGCTGCCATTTTCTGAAAGGAGAGGCCAAGCTAGGGCCCAAGGCATGGTCCCCCTTTCTTCCTTGCTCTCTCTGACCTTCAGGCGCCTCCTCTCTGTGAGATAAGGAGACCCTCCCCACCGCTCCCACCTCCCGCCAAAGGGGATTGGACAATGGAACTCCTTGGAGACAGGCTAGTGACGACTTCCAGGTGGTGGCACCCGCACAGCAGCGAGGCTTCCCCGGAGCTCTGTTCCAACCAGGCACAGACTGAGTGGCAGACACAGGTTGTTCTGACAAGGCTATTTATAGAAGCCAGCTCAGCCTTCCCCAATGGGGGCCTCAGTCTCTCAGCGACCAGGGAACACATAAACTCCTTTCCTTGGAGACAGCAAAAAGAAATTTTCTTAAGAGCTCAAACGTGATCTCTCTTTGGATAGGAAAAAAGCATTGTTAGGGGTTGGGATATGGCAGATCTCTTTGAAACTCTTTCCAGAAGTGACATCAAGCTGGAGAGCTGGAAAACATTATTAAAGGTAAAAAAAAAAAAAAAAAAAAAAGAGAGAAGAATGAAAGAGCACAACCTTTAGAGGAAGTGCCCCAAGTTCCTGGGTCAGCCACACATACTTTTCACAGCCCGTGCCTTGTCACCGGCAGCTCCCCGACAACTCCCCCCACCCCCCAAAGTTGACTCACACAGACCTGACCCTCCCTGGAGAGTTCTGTGCTGAAGGTCAGTTTGATGCTGAGGTAAACTGTCCCTGACTGCAGTTCTGAATATTCAGTCAAGATTCTTCTCATACTTGAGAAGAGGCCAGGGAGGAGAGGAGCTGTGCCCACCACCCCTTCCCTCCGTGAAGCTTTTATCCCTTATCGCCTTGTCTGGAGTCAACAAAATGAATTTCTTAGAAAGAATTCCTGTCCTCTGGGGACTTAACAGACTCTGGCAAAATGAGGTAGAGAGATATACAGAGGCCTCAAGATATGCAATGGATTCAAGACACGGACAAATTAAAAAGAGTTTCTGTGGACACCAAACCAAAGGTATATTTTCTGGACTGATGCTATGAAGGAGAATTTGGGATTTGGGGGAGCAATAAAGAGAGAAAGCAGTTTAGGTCATGGAACAAGCCATCCCCAGCACAACCCCATCCCAGGGTATTTCTCTGTAAGATATTTCTATTTCTCCCAAGAAATATCAGAAGCAGCTTTTTCAATTGCCAAGTAAAAGAAACCCCAGCTTCGCAGAGTCCCCTTCCTCACCCGATTATGCAAAAATCTCACTCTCTGAAACCAAGGGCTCACAGTCTGGCTAGCAGAGAGAGGAAAGCATAGCAGCTTTGTTTGAAAAAGAAAAAAAAAAAAAGGAACCATTTCCTTCCCAGGCAGCAACAAAATGCTCTAGAGCAATAGATCAAAACCTCAGCTGCGTATCTGGGAAGTTTTTCAAAATCCTGATGCCCAGGCTGTGCCCCAGGCCAATTAAGTCAGACTCCCTGGGCAGGGGACCCAGGTATCATCAGTTTTTTCTAAAATTCCCTGGGAGTCCAGTCCAGTGTGTAGCTAGGGTTGAGACACCCTGTGCTAAAGACCTAGACCGCTAAAGTGCCTGTCGGGGAAGGGTAGGTTCATACCATGAGGCAAGAACCCCAAGAGAGGGTGAGACAGTGCCTCTCTGCAGCCATGGTATGCTACATGAGCCCCACCTACAGCCAGGGAAGAGAATGTTTGTCCCTTTGCCCCTCATCCTCTGGAACATACCCCGCTTCTCCAGCATTATGTGGGGGTACCCCAGAAAACAGGTGCTGGTTCCAGGGCCCAGTATAAAACATAAAATCGCAACCTCTCCTTGGTCCTTGGGTGTCCTCTCACAGTTGGAAAGTCTGGTGCATTTGCCTGACTTCAGAACCCAGCAAATGCAGGGCCTACAGGCAGGATGAATTATTAACAAAAGGGGCCCCAGAGTTAGACATGGGGAAGTTTTCGGTTAATTCAAATTGGTGGAGGACTGCTGAATTAATGATGAACCTGCCACACACCTGTGAAATTGGGCAGCTCACTTCTGTTTACAAATAGCCCCTCTGGGTAACCTCTCTAAGAATCTGTCTTGGAGTCCTCTCATCCAAATAACAAAATAAAGAAATAAACACAGCTTTGCCCCGACTCCCACCAAGATACTGGCAGACATGAGACTCTGCAGCCAATTGGGAGAATGGCCAGGGCTCCCAGGCTTGCTGGGCGTCCAGAGACTGACAACTTTAGGAAACACATACAACCCCATCAGGGAACACACACAAGCCTCTTTAGGTTACCCAAACCGACCCAGGAAGTTAAAATGGCAGCATGATAGTGGCCTAGGAGAGAAGTTTTAGTTTGCTTCTAAAACAACCTGGACTTCTGCAAAGTTGCTCAACCTTGTTTTACGATGGTTTCTGGCCACTTCCAATATGGAAGTCTCAACCTAGGAATGTTTATCCCACTAAGGGACTGGGTACCATCCACTTTCCATCTAGAACTTCTAAATTGGATTTGGGAGGCTGTGAGGGTAGGGGGATGAGACTGAGCAGTTGTCTGGTTACCCATTCTGGCATAGGTGGGCATGCAGCCAATCCATGAGGCAAGGCAGTCCCCAAATCCTAGAGAGCCATTTTAAAGAAGTCTAGGGACAGGAAATGCTGCCTGGAATAGTGTAGGTCCCTGAAGGGCTCCAAATCCAGCCTCTAGTCTGCTCAGAGTGCAAGTTCCAGTCGGTTTCCAAGTCCAGAAGGCAACTGCCAAGCACTCTCCTGACACATGGCTTTGCCTGTTTGCCCCAGCAAGGTTTCCCTTCTAGATGAGAGTTACCTGCCTCCCCCTACTCCCCTGAAAAGCTCTTGTATTCTATTATTATGTTTACCTTTGAAGGATGTTTGCTCTGCGCATTCCTGAAAAAGGTGGTCTTAGCCGTGAAGAAGCAATCTTCCAGCTCCTCGTCCAAGCTGCAGTACCCACTGCTCATGCTGCTGTCCACGGTCATTTAGCCCGGAGCCCCCAGCCCGAGGCCGCCAGCGCATGGGAGGGGCCCCGCTGGGGATGCAGGGTGGGAGGTGGGCACCCCTCCCAGGGCTCTGCCGGGGAGTGAGCCCTAGCCCCGCGGGGAGCTAGTCGGTTACCAGGCCAGGCAGAGCCGGTGGGTGCCTGCGTTTTTTTCACTGGGGTGCGAGTGGCTCAGGGCAGCCGGGTCACCTGTTCCTGTCCCCAGCCGCCTGCGCCAGCACAGCCCGGGGTGCCTCACTCTCCGACTCACCCGGCCTCTGCGGTTTCATGTCCCCGGCGCCGGCTCCCTCCCTCCACCCGGCTGCAGAGCTCCATCTCCACACCTCCCCCGCCTCCCTTTCCTGCCCCTCACGCAGTGCAGTTCTGAAGCCACTTCCTCTGCAAGGTTCCTCAAAGCCGGCTGGGCTGTCACTGTGCCCCTCCCCCCTCCCCAGGGCCTGGGTGCCACAAGCGCTGGTGGCAGGGGACCTAGGGCACCAGAGGTCAGGTCAGGGATGCAGGGAAGGAATGGACCAGGATGAACCCGAGGTGGGGAGCTCCCTCTGTTCTTTATCCTATGCTGTCTTTCTGGAATGAACCTATTCTATGGTGACTTGGGTTCAGGGTAGAAGTTGCTATAATGTCAACACACATTCCATCTCCCCTTTCCCCCATCCACCTCCTCCTCCCACTCCACCCCACCCCCCATTGGCTGGGTCTATCAGAGTGGTTAGAGCAGTAACTGGAGAAGAAGAAAATCAATGACTGGCCTGCCCAGGAAGAGGCAATATTTTAACTTGGACATGCCAGAAGAAACTGCAGGGTCACCACAAGCACATGCAAATCATATGCAAAGTTATGGCAACCTGGGGAGCAAGCCACCTTCCTACCCACAGGACTGGACCTTGGGAAACCTCAGGACACCAAAGGAGCCTGCAGACACCTCCCAGGTTGTTTGTGCACTCTCCTGATAGTCTGGCCAAGAGGGGTCTTTGCCAGATCTTGACACTCCTAATATCGAGGACCGCTCATTTGCATTTCCCCATTCACTGCAAGAAGGAACACCTTCCCCCATCTAGGACTGAATCCTTCAAAGCAATTAGGGCAACACCACCACAATGTCTCAGACCATGTTTGTACAATAGCAGTGATAGTGAGCACTGTTCGAACAACTGTATGTGCCAGGTGATTTACATGCAGTCTGTCATTTAATTTTTCCAATAGCCTTGAGACAGAGACTATTTATAGATGAGGAAACTGAGGCTCGGAGTCACACAAATAGGACATGTGTACTAGGACTCAGCCCCAGATCTGTGTGACTCCAGGGCCTATGCTCTTAGTCACTGTGATGTACAGACTCTCAGCAGAGATAAGACTATGGTGGTGGGCACTCTGCCACCTTTAAATACAGTGGGGCTTGGAGTCCAAAGAAAAGAAAACACATTCTTCAGGGTCTGGCGTTGCCACCATGCTCATGGAGCTTGATGACCTGTGGACTCCAGGAGTGCCCTGGACAGTGACTGGGAGAAGTTATCAGGAGTCTGTCTAAGCCTGTGTGGCTTTTCCTGCAGTTCTGAACCAATCCAGTTCTGGGGAAGACAAGCCGGGTGGAGGACTAGACTCAGCCCCCACGTACCAAGCTGCCAACTCCATTTTAAGCGCTGGTTACTTTATGAGGAACCCTCGCCTCCCCCACCTCAGCCAAATTCGTCAGTGCTCAGGAGGGTTTCAAACTGCAGCCCAATTCAGCTTCATCCTCCCACACAGTCTTTTTCCCAGAAGCCTGTGTGTGCCTGGCAGGCAAGAACACGAGAGCTGAGAGTCAGCACCCCAGCCGGCTGGCCGCCCTCGGCTCAGGAGACCTGTCAATACCAGTAGGTGTCTTCTCTGGCAGGAAGAACATAAGTAGAGATGGACAACCCGGGCTGGGAGCTGTGGTGAGCTGCCATGTGTTTGTGGGGGAAGATCTCACATTAATGGGGTTGAAGGTAGGTTCTGGCTTTGTCTGGAGCAATCTTTTCTTTAAATGGGTATTTCAGAGGCTGTTTTGGGGGGGTTCCCAAAGAGAAGGGGTTCTCTATGATCCTTGGGCCATCAATAACAGCCTACCTGCTTTGTCCAGGCACCTAAGAAACACACTTTTCTTTAAAGAAAAAGGACCTCCTTGCTCACTGGGAATCCAATACTTAAGAAAAAAGAAAGACAGACCCCAGATTCTCTGTGGCCACACTGTGTCCTTGGAGTCACGCTGAGAGCTCAGCAGTGCAACAGCAGGACTCCACACTCAAAATGTGCAATCTCAAAATACAGCTCATAACAACCTTTTCAAATGCTAAGCCAGGGTACCCCAAGAGTCAGCGTGAGTCTCTCCATGTAAGCAACACACTAGATGCCAGACTTGATTAGGAAAGTTCTCAGGGACATTGTGTTCTTTTAGGGTGCTGTTCCCTGCCATTCCAAACATTATGAAAACCTGACACCTCAATAAGGCTTTTCAAGCCCTTTTAGCAACCATTACTTCACTTAGACTATTCTATAATCTTGAGAGCAAGTATTATGCTCATTTTACGGATGAGAAAACCAAGGGAAGTAACTTGTTCCATCCAGTTCATTATTTTCAAAGCCTCTTGATTTCTAGTTAATGCCTCTTACCTATCCTACCCCACCTGTAGAAGAATCTAGGCTTGGAAGGAAGCCATGTGTGAGAAGTTAGCATAAGAGAGTCTGCTGACAGGGACCCTGGGACTAGAAGAAATAGGTAAGGATCAAATATAATATACCAAGTTGGCCAGACTCCAGGAGGAAAATTCCATACTGAAGCCCTGTGGTCTTGAAAGAGGACAGGGTCCCCATCAGCTTCTAATGACTCTGTCTGAGACTCTTCCTTATGAATAATCAATAGTGCTGATAGTTCAGCTGGGGGAGTGGGAGGGAGCATGGAAGATCCTGAGCAATAGTCTTTTAAGCCTCTGAGAGCTGATCACACAAAGGATGGGAACTGGCTGTTCTTGTCTCCCGACCCAGAAAGAGGAGGCATCCAGAGCCCTAAATCCACAGCATCGAGCTGGGCTTCAGAAAGCTCACTGAAATGATAAATGGGCCACTTTCATAACTCAAAATGTCAGATGATAAAAGACATTATTTTAAACTTTCTTCCTTTCTCAAATGCGATCCTGTCACGTGGCCAGATCTCCCTGTAAGACCCACCCTGTGATTCTGGATGTTCTAGAAAAGCTGTGAAACAGGACGGGAGGTCAGGAGCTGATACTCTAGATGCAGCTCCAAGCCCAGCTTGAGCTGGTATCTTGAGCAGCTTTGGACTTCAGCCTTCCTCATGTGCCCAACTGGAGAGTGTCGGGGTGGAGATCAGATTTAGGGCCTAAAGATCCACCGACACATTCGCAGGCTAGAAACCAGGGTGAGGTGCCACCCTGCCCTTGAGATGTATTTTGAAATCATTATTAGCTAGTATATACATGTACTGGGCTAATAACTTGATGTACATCATTTCATGTAATGCCTGCAACAAACCTATGAGGAAGCACAGTTATTATCTCTCTTTCACAGAGGGGACAAGGAGGTTCGGGCAGGTTAAGTAACTTGCACATAGTCACACATGCTACTTAATGGTAGAGCCTAATACTAAGCCGGCTGGATGTGACTCCAGAACCCAAGTCCTTGAATTCTACACTCTGTGGCCTCACGGTTACCCCTGGGACTACTCTCATATAAACCATACTGACATCACAAACAAGTCAGGAAGCACTTGTTCGATCTGCCTATGCCCTTGTCTTCCCTTTAGCTCATTGGGGTCACCCCTCCCCGCCCCCACCCGTAGGACCCTGCTTTCCTGGGGTGGGGGCAAGTTTCGTCTGTGCCAATGGTATCAACCACACCTGGCAGACTTAGGGCTCATAACTCTCTCCACGTGTCTCCAGATGGATGCCTGCCATAGGTCCCTGAGAGCTCAACCCCTGCCCATTGGAGCTTCATTCTCAACAGGTAATTATTCCCTGCCACACCCTCCACCACACCTCCGGCTCCTCCTTTAATATTCTATCTTGGTAAATGCCTTTAACCCAGTTTACTGCAAAGCCTTCCAGGGGTTCCCCTTGTTCCTGTCTCTGACTCCTCCAAATTCCCCACCCCCTTGTTGCCAAACTCACCCTTCAAAGATTGAGATCTGATCATGGTAGTTTCCTACCAGAAAACCTCTATTCAGATTTCAACCAATAATTATTGAATAATTACTATATGAGTATATCGAGTTCTAGTTACTAATTTGTTTATTTAACAAATATTTACTGAGTACCTTCTGCATGGCAAGCACTGGGCCGGGTGTTTGAATTTAGGCATGAATAAAACACAGTCCTTACCTCCTCATAATGCACAGTATAGTGACAACAACACTAAATAAAAGCATATATTAAAATTTCCAAGTGAAAGTTATACATTTCATCATGTTACTTAATCCTTACAACCCTGCAAGAAGGTATTTTACAGATGAGTAAACTGAGGCTCAGAGTGGTTAATTTGCCCAAGCAAGTTACTGGTAGAATGAGAGTGAAAACCCAGAGCCCCTGGGCTAACTTTCCATTAGAATTGTTGTCCTTCCCCAGAGACTCCCAGTGCCTGTTCCAAACTCTCCTTCAAGGCCCTTCACAACGCACACCCAGCCAACAGTTCACACCTGTTTCCAGCTACAATCAAGCATCCCTCATTACAGCCGAACAAAATTCGATTCACATTCCCAGAAACCATCCTGCCCTCTTGTGGTTTGCTCTTGCTATTCTCTTTCCTTGTCAAAAATCCTCCTCTCTTCCTGACACATATTCCCCAATACTGACCATACCTCCCACACCTTCCGTGTGACTCTCAGAAGCATCCTTTCCCAGAGGTCCTATCCAGGTTGAATCTTAAGAATGCCGCCAGCCATCCATAGAGCAGCACTTTTTAGCATTAGTGCATAGCAAAGAGATCAACTTCTCCCCAGATGACTTCCTGTTGTTAGAGGTAAATGACTGCACACCACTTAGGTTAGGCTCACACTAGAGAGAGATTCACTTTACCAGAGGCGCTAGCCCATACCACACTTCTTATTGGCTGCCAGGCTGCCAGCTTTAATAGCAGCCCCTCCCGCACCCCCCTTGCACAGTCTGAAGACTGAGCTGGCGCAGTAGCTCACCCCCGTAATGCCAACCTTTGGGAGGCTGAGGCAGGAGGATCACTTGAGCCCAGGAGCTCGAAACCAGCCTGGGCAACATAGTGAGACCTCATCTCTACAAAATAAAAAATAAAAAAATTAGTCAGCTGTGGTGGCATGTGCCTGTAGTCCCAGCTACTCGTGAGGCTAAGGTGAAAGGATTGCCTGAGCCAGAAGGTTGAGGCTGCCGTGAGCCATGATAGTGCCACCTCACTTCAGCCTGGGCAACAGAGTGAGACCCTGCCTCAAAAAGGAAGGAAGGAAGGAAGGAGACTGAAGACTGGTAAATTACCCCAGTTATCCTCCAAGAAGTTCATGTCAGGATCTGAGTCAGGCCCAGACATTCTGTCTTCTAATTGTCTTCCCTTAATGAGAACAGACCATGACAAAAGATGTTTCTGATCGATAACCCTTTCTCTCACTTGCCCCTCTCCAGGGCCAATATTTCAATGCCCTGGGCAGCGTGGTCACCAGTGTGAGACGTGAACAATTTTCACACTACTGCACCTAGCAAGGAGGGTCTTGTCGCCTTCCACCTCAGAGCCTCAGGACTCATCTTGGGCAGCCCACTGCTTCAAGGGTAGAGTAGAGGGTAGGGCTGTGAGGAGCCCAGAGAAATGTCTCCAGGACATATGGATTTCCAGAGAAATAAGCACTAGAGTTCTGTCCCTCCCCTGAAGCCAGGACCTCAGGGGCTTCCTTGTTGGGAAGCATTTCTACTCAGCCTGATCAGAAACACGCTGAAGTGGTTGGCCCAGCCTAGGCTGGCCAGCTAGGCCTTAGGGAAGGTTCTGAGAGGGACAGCTGTCTAGGGCAGTTGAATGACTGGTAACTTTGGCCAGCAGCACTTCAGGCTTCCAGAGGGTGGTAGGGAATCTGTGAAGGAGCCATGGAGTAGGCTAGCCTAGAAATAGCCAGAATGGGCTATCCCAGACATAGCCAGAGTGGGGAAGAGGGAGGGGAGCATTGACTCCTTTCTTTGGTACATGTGGGTGGGCTGGTGCTTGTCTAGTTGCCTCTGGAATCCCCTGGGAGAGGCCATCAACTTATCAAGGGAAGGAGTCAGAATTGAAATCACTGCCAAATTTTGGACTTGGAAGCGAAGGAAATACTGACAGAGAGACTAGGTGGGGTCTAGTGTATTCTGTTCTTCCACCCTCCAAATCTTCCAGGAGAGCTTAGATCTGAGACCCTAAAAACCCTCTCTGGTTTTTCTGACATCTGTGCCATGCCAGCTAGAGGTAGTGAATTTCCTCTCATTTCTGGTGGCCAGAGGACACAGAAGATGCTCTCAATATCAAGTGATTCCTAGATCATAAAAGTATTGAGCTATTGAAAGCCAGGTTACAGAGCTGGGGACACAACTCACTCCAAGGTGATACATTTCCCCAAGTCAAAAAGGAGCTGTCAGCAGCATTAGGAATGGGTATCAGACTGGGCATGCTGGGTGTGTGACTGCTGGCACAGAGGACAACACTCTCCTATTTTGGAGAGTGTAACCATATTTTAGAACTATGAGAGCAGTCGTGTTTCACATCCTTACCAGCCTCGAGTACAACAGGTCTATGGAGGGCAGGCAGCCCTGCTAGGCTGAAGGCCCTCAGAAACGCCGTGGGGGCAAGGAGCACTAACTAGTATTTACTATGTGCTGGTCTTGTCACATATATTCCTGGGTGCTGGGGCGGTCACACTGGTAAACAAGATAAACAAGGTCCAAGTTCCATGGAGTTTACAAGTACTTTTATACAGTTGCCACAACCACCACACTGCTATCCCCATTTAATAGCTATAGGAGGTTAAGTACTTTCCTAGGGTCACAGTGAGCAGGAGAGCCAGGATTTTGGACACAGGAAAACTCCAAAGTCCAAGTTCAAAATCAAATGAAACCAGGACTTACTGAACACCTACTGTGTGGATGGCCCAGTGCACTGTGAGGAAGACTAAATGGCATGAGATGGGATCCCAGCCCTCAAGGCATTTCCCTGACTCTTAAGGTTGGGTAGCAAATGAATTAGTGCATGTAAATTGCTTTGAACACTGCCTGGTGGGGGGAAAGATGGGTAACAGGATACTCCATCTGCTTCTGGCAAAGATGGAGTAACAGGATTCAGACACAGCCTCCTGATTAAAACAATTCTCCCAAATGAACAAAACTTGGGAAACAATGGTTTTTATAAGACTGGATATCAGGCAACAAGGACCAGAGATCTCTGAGTGACAGGAAGCAAATGAGTTGATTCCTATGATTACCCCCACCTTCCCGCCTGGAGAGTTCCCAGGCTCTGTTCTCGGTGCAGAGGGAGAACTAAGGTGGAACCTGGAAACTCCCTGAGCTGAGGAGACGCTGCTGAGAGTCTAGGGAGACCAAGGCAGCTAGAGTTCACAGGACTGGATGGAGATGGCTGGAAAGAGATCTGCAGAGGGCCCCCCTGAAGGGTTCAGCTGAGTACTGGTCAGTGTATTCATGGGAGGAAATGACCCAAGGCCAGAGAAAGAACCACCCCAAAGAATTCTAAGAACAGTCCCGGCCCTCATTCAGGGCCTGTTTCCACAAGCCACACTAGAAAAACCTCATGATTAATGAAGCATTTGGTAGAGTACACACGCAGTCTTACCATAGTGGTGGGAAATAATTAGGCCGAGACTGAGCCCTGTTCCAATCCTGCCTAATGCATCTTCAAAGCAAGACCCCAGAAGATCAACCATTTCCAAGTAACTTAACTGAGTCCCAGAATAAAGCTCAAGAATATTTACAGGAATATGAAAATATCCAGCACCCAACAAGGTAAAATTTACAATGTCTGGCATCCAATAAAATATTACCAACCATGCAAAGAGGCAGGAAAATGGGACCTTTAATGAGGAAAAAAATTAATCAACTGGAACCAAAC
The DNA here is from genome assembly GCA_963574415.1 of Tarsius wallacei. NCBI lineage: Eukaryota > Metazoa > Chordata > Mammalia > Primates > Tarsiidae > Tarsius > Tarsius wallacei. The sequence continues at coordinate 14,841 of CAUYQG010268600.1, forward strand.
TGTAATTTATGCAGATTTAGAATTAGCAGTCAAAGACACTAAAAGTTATTATAAGCATATGGTATTTATTCAAATTTTTTGTTTTTCGAGTCAGGGTTTCACTCTGTCTCCCAGGCTAGAGTGCTGTGGCACCTTCATGACTCACCCAGGAGCCTCAGACTCCTGGGCTCAGGCAATCCTTCTGTCCCAACCTCCCAAGTAGTAGGACTACAGGCACACGCCACCACGCCTGGCTAATTTTTTTTAAAAATTTCTTTGTAGAGATGAGGTCTTGCTATGTTGCCAGGGCTAGTCTTGAACTCCTGGCCTAAATGAAAAATGCATTTGATCCTTCTGCCTCAGCCTCCCAACGTGCTGAAATTGCAGGTGTCAGGCACCATACCCAGTATATTCAAAAAGTTAAGTAGAGACATGGAAAACATAAAAAATACTCAAATCAAACTTTTAGGGATGAAATTCACAATGCCTTGGATAAGGAATATATTAGATAGGGATGAATGGCAGATTAGACATTGCAGAAGAAAAGATTAGTGAACCTGAAGACACAGGCAATCACAACGATTCAAAATGAAACACAGAAAGAAAATTAAAGACAGTTTTTTTTAAGTGAGCAGAGCAGTAAATAAGACAAGTAAATGAACTTGTGGGACAAGTTCAAGCAGTCTAATATACATGTAATTAAAGTTCTCAGAAACAGGAAGGGGGGACATAAAAAAATTTGAAGAAATAATGCCCCAAATTTTTCAATTTTGTTGAAAACTATGAACCCATATCCAAAAAACTCAATGAATACCAAGAACAAGAAACAAGACACATCATAATTGAATCATTCAAAAC